>JTLS01000186.1:0-26488 GCA_000826855.1 Basidioascus undulatus | reverse complement strand
GCGCACGTCCCGGACTGCCTTCTACGCTACGTATGCAACACGGACACTGCACGAAAAAACACGAAGAAAGAAAGACTCTACGCGACTCTACGCACATGGGAGCGTTCTGCAGCATGTCGGGCACGATCACGAAGCGACTTTGAAGCGCAGATCAAGGGCGTCAGCTCGTCAACGAGGGAAGAGGAAGGGGAAGTGGGAAACGCACATCATCGACCCCCGAATGTACACCTGATCCAGCTGGCTCACGCGCCCGTCCCGCGCAGTGACGGTGATGTCCCGCAACGACACGTTCAGGTTGTCCTCGGCTGTCCACCCCACGCATGGCATCATGCCTGTCAGCGCGGCCCGCAGGACGGAAGAGGAGCGGGGAGCGGCGGACCCTCTGCGAGTTTCCCGCGGTAGGTCTGGCCCGTCTTGAGCTCGATGGTCACGACGTGGCCGAGGGCTGTTGGGGGGGTTGTCAGGAGGGGACTGATGAGGGGCAGGAGGCGGGGGAGGGCGGAGAGGCGGACCCTCGTGCAGGAGTTTGACGGGGACGCCGATGGACATGATGGTGGGTATCTGTGGATTGGAGGTGTGGGACGATTGGCGGGAATGCGGTAAATGGTGCAGAGACGATGCGTACGCGAGAGGTGAACGAGGTGAGGGCGACTCGTCGGGGCGAAGGTCGGCGTGCGCGGCAAGTTGGTTCGCTTTTCCCGCGCAAGGGTCTGATCCTTGTGCGCCGCCAAACAAGCTGGGCATGCTCGGACGCCTGCGTCATCTTGCGAAGCCAAGGTCGAGCGGTCGTCGAGCTCGCTCGCTCACTGCCAACATCCATCTCGAGCAAGCGCATTCTGTTCATCCGATAAATCGTACACACATCCCTCCATCGATCTTCATTCCCCATCTCCGCCGGCGCCTGCATCCCCGACGAACCCGTACCGCACCCCCCACACGCACACCCACCCAGTGCCAGTCTGGCCCCAAAGCCTCCCCCCACGATGTCCTCCAACTTCGTGCTTTCCGCCTCCCTCCCGGGGCACTCCGCAGATGTGCGCACCGTGTCCTTCCCAAAGGCAGACCTCCTCCTCTCCGGCTCGCGGGACAACACTGCACGCATCTGGCGGCCGCACCCGTCCGCCCCGCAGGCGTGGGACATCGCGCGCACGCTCACCGCGCACGATCGCTTTGTTAACGCCGTGGCGTACGCGCCGCCGAATGAGATGTTCCCGGAGGGTGCGTTGGTGGGAGGAGCAGGAGCAGGGGTGGAAGGGGAAGCTGATGCAGATGGGGGAGGGGGATAGGATTGGTGGTCACCGCCGGACAGGACAGGATCATCAACCTCCATGACCCCACCGCGCCGGACGGGAGCGAGCCGGTGCTTACCCTCGTGGGGCACGACGAGAACGTGTGTGCGCTGGACGTCGCGGCGAACGGGGACGTCTTGTCGGGGTCTTGGGACAGGCGCGGTTGGCTCCCTCCTTCTATCCTTGCACAGCAGCTCACTCGGGGTGGGTGGGGAAACAGCACCGCGCGCATCTGGAGGGGCGGGAAGGAAGTGCACGTCCTGAAGGGGCACCAGGCGTCCGTGTGGGCTGTGCGCTGGTTGCCGGACGGGCAGTCGGTCCTCACCGGTGGGTTTCCCCTCTCTCTCTCTCTCCCTCTCCCTCTCCATTCCCCTCCCACTTTCTTCTTCCACCTTCTACTTTTCCGTTGGTACTGTGTTCCCCAATTATCGCTGACCACGTGACCACCCACAGCCTCAGCAGACAAGACCATCCGCCGCTGGTCCGCCTCGACGGGCAAGCTGCTGCACACGTACACGGGGCACGCCGACGCTGTGCGCGGGCTGGCCTTGCTCGAGGGCGGGCTGTGGTTCGCGAGCTGCTCGAACGACGCGTGCGTCCCAGTCCCCCACTTTCTCCCTGCAGAACGGCTACTGAGAGAGAGGGGGAGGATCCACAGCGAGATCCGCCTCTGGACGTTCGACGGCGACCTCATCCTCACGCTCTCGGGACACACGTCGTTCGTCTACGCCGTCGACACCCTCGCGTCCGGCGAGCTTGTTTCTGCTTCCGAAGATCGGAGCGTGAAAGTGTGGCGGGGTGCGTCATGCTCTCTTTCCCTTCCCTCTTCCCCTTCACCCGCTTTCCCATCCCCATCTCCCCTGTCCTTGTTCTGTACGAAGAGAAAGAAACTAAGGTACTGATGGGGGTGACGGGCAGATGGCGAGTGCGTCCAGACCCTTACCCACCCAGCCATCTCCATATGGTCCGTCTCTGCGTGCCCGGCGACGGGCGACATCGCCACGGGCGCGAGCGACGGCGTCGTGCGCGTGTTTACGCGCGACCCGGCGCGATGGGCGGACGAGGCGACGCGCCAGGTGCGTTCGGTCGGCCGCTCTTCCATCCTGCACGCAGCTCAGCGACTGAGATGTGCGGTACGGGACGGACAGGCATTCGAGAAACAGGTCGCGGAGCAGAGTATCAATTCGTGCGTCCCACCTTGTTTCTTTTCTTTGGGCTGGGGTCGGAGGTGTGGCTGAGTATTGGGCGCGGTGGGGTCGGGGGGAACAGCCAGCAAGTGGGCGATCTGAAGATGTCGGATGTGAAGGGGCCCGAGGCACTCGCGCAGGATGGTGCGTCGGGGGGGTGGGGTGGAAGGACCGACGGTGGAAGGAAGGAGGGTAGTGGACGGCGGGACTGATCCGTGGGTGCTGGCGAGAAGGCACGAAGGACGGGCAGGTCATCATGGTTCGCGAAGGCACTGCCGTAGCAGCGCACCAGGTCCGTTCTCATCCCCCCCCCCCCCTCCGCTCCTCTCCCTCTCTCCCTCTCTCCGCAGTCCTGGGTCTGGTCTAATGGGGGTGATGGGGTGCCGGCGCAGTGGTCCGCCGCCACGCGCACGTGGCAGAAGATCGGCGACGTCGTGGACGCTGTGGGGTCGTCGCGAAAGCAGCTCCATTCCGACGGGAAGGAGTACGATTACGTGTTTGATGTGGATATTGCGGAAGGCCAACCGCCGCTTAAGTTGCCGTTTAATGCGAATGGTTCGTTTCCCCACCTGCCCGCCTTCTCCCTTACCACCTCCCCTTCGCTTTCGCGCCATTTTCCCACTTCGCTTTGGGTTGGAGAAGGCAGGGAAGGGAATGCTGATGGAAGGTTCCGGCGGATGAATGGAAAATCCAGAGAACCCCTACGTCGCCGCCCAGCGCTTCCTCCTCCAGCACGAGCTCCCGCTCGCGTACATCGACCAGGTAGTCCAGTTCATCGAGCAGAACACGAAGGGTGTCGAGCTCGGCCCGAGCAGTAACGAGTATGTCGATCCATACACTGGTGCGTCCATCCTTCCCATTTCTTCCCCCCGTTTTTTTCTTTCGCGTCGTCCGGCTCTGTTGACAGACAGACCTTTTCCGTGCTTATGCAGGCGCTTCGAGGTACCGCGCCGGTACGGGGTCGGCACCGGCTGCGGGCGCCGGCGCGGGTGCGGGCGGGTTCGTGGATCCGTTCACGGGCGGCGGCGCCTACTCGACGCAGCCTGCTCCAGTACGTGTTACGGCCGGTGTTGAGGAGGCTACAAAGCGCTGATAATCTCGGCGCATGGACAGCCCAAACCCTCCGTCCTCCCCGTCAAGGGCCCATTCCTCTCCTTCACGCAAGCCAACGTCGCTGCGATCGAAAACAAGATCCGGCAACTGAACGAGAGCATCGATCCTGTACGGTCTTCACTCGTACTGTTTCGAAAGCAACCTTTTTTGACGAGATAGGGCGACCGAGCAGTCTTTGAAGCTCTCGGATGGGCAGCTGGACGCGCTGGGCCGCGTCGGCGCGTATGTGGGCGCTGGCGGGAAGGGCGCAGAGGTGAAGGAGGAGGACGTCGCTGTGCTGAGGGGCGTGGTGCAGGGCTGGCCGGAGGCGGAGAGGTTCCCTGGTGCGTTCCCCTTTACCCGCTCTTCCAATTCGGCCAGACTGACGCTGTATTCGGCGTCGGCACAGCACTCGACCTCTACCGCGCGCTCCTCGCGCACTCCGCCCTCCCCAGCACCGACATCCTCCTCCCCCCGTCTTCGTGGCCCGCAGCGTCGCCCGCAAAGGAGCGCCAGACGACGCAGATGCTTGCGCTGCGCGGGCTCGCGAACGCGTTCAGGACGGAGGGGGGGCGCGCGCGGCTGGCGGGCGCTGATGCCGAGTCGGTACGTCGGAAGAAGGCGGGATGGAGGTGGGTGGGATGGTCGGGAGAGGGACGGAGATGCCATGCGAAGAACGAGACGGAGGTTGTTGTTAAAGTAGGAGCGTGGAAGGTGAGCAAAAGGGAATTATGATAAGTAGCTGCGCGGAATGGAAAGTGAGATGGTGGTGGTGGTGATGGAAAGAACGAGCTGCGAGGTGATGGACGGCACAACGGAGCGACTGGCGGCGCATCAGTCTGTCAGGAGGCGTGCCGTTTCGGCTATGTGCACGCGGAATAGCACATTTTCTTCATGCTCATGCACAACAATGCTTGAAGTGGCACTTGCCAGAAACTTTTCGGCTTCTCAATTGCCCAGATTCAATGAGAGTAATGAGAGGACACAGCATGAGGCTGGCCTCCGACTTTCTGTCGGAGGGTTGAACTAGTTGAAACGAACTGAAGGAAGAGGGTACCAAAGGGACATTCTGATGACAGAAATATTAGTCCTTCATAAATTGATGCAGATATTGAAGAACTGCAGGGCGTCCCCAATAATAGCTCACACTTTTGAAGGAGCAGGACTCGAACGCAGGTCGGCCGTGCTGTCCAGCCTCTGCCGCGCCTTCGCCCATGGGCCGCTGCCATCCCCGCGTAGGGCGATCTGTCGCTCCAGAAGGGGCGGCACAATGCAAGAAGTATGAGAAAAGCATCAACCGCTGAATTTTGCCTCTTCAAGAGGTACGCGGTCGTTGAGCGCAGCCGTCCGTGTCACGGACCTGCCCTTCGACTTCAACTTCTTCGTGTTCCACTTTGGATTGGATAGTCAGATATTATGTCTTTAAACCCTGCAGACCTACGAAATCCCGCCGCCATGCTCCCACCGATTGCTATCAATTCTGCAAAGGTCGCACCACGAATACTGTGTTATCATCATTCGACTTCAGTTTCCGATTTTGTCCTTGGGGTTAAAATGAACTTTTCGATCTACCATTCTGGAACTCTTATTCTAAGTTTCGGTGTCTCCACGACGGCCGGTTAGGTCATTTTGTTTGCGGTAGGACATTTGCGCGCTGTACCACCGTGCGTTGGTCACGTAGCCACATGAAGGACGTAGCCACATGAAGGACGTAGCCATATGAAGGACAGCCCGAATTAGCGTTTATTTATTCACAACACTTCGGCTAGATTCTCAACCAAATTCCCGCTCCCTTCCAATCGTCTGTTCTGTGATATCTCAACATCCAGTTGCGACATGCGCTATGGACAGCGAACCGTTCGGCTTCGCTGAGGTTGCGCTCGAGCCGGGACTCCAGTTTTACTGGCATGAGGGGGGAGGCTCGAGAAACTATCGCTGCAAATGTACTATTAAGAGAGCATGTGACAGATGTGTGTATGGACTTCGATGGAGCGGGAAGCTTTCAACGTACTCTTCAACAAGCCGCAAGTCGGAACCATTCCAAGTTGCTGTGCTGTTCAGGAGGAAAGCCAGGAAATGCAAGCTGTCGAAGGCTGAATTGACTGCCCTTGCAAAAATACCATAAGAAAAACGACGAGTTGAAGATAGTAAATGGCACGCCACAGACGAGGTGGCCCATCGTAAACGTTCAACACGCAGGGGCGCTCACGGGCAGCTGTAGACTGTTCTTTCTCCACCCGCAACAGGTGTAGGCTTCGATTACGGGTAATGCACACACTACATTGATAGGACAGAGAGTCATTTAAGCAGGAGATGCAACGGTCACGGTGGGCAATCGAGCATAGTACACAGAGAGCCAAGAAACCCCTTCGAACTGCGAAAAGAACAGGTATGCTAGCTAGTACTCCTAGTCGGACTCCGCCTCGCTGAAGCGCCCGCGCCCAACAGGAGGACGCTCCGAGAGCTGGCGGCGAAGTTCGTCGCGCTCTCGGAGAACATGGTCGAGCTTCCGGATGTACGAGTCCCGGACGTTTCAGGTCTCCTCGTACTCGCGCTGGAGCGAAGCGTGGTCGGCCTGAACCTGCCACCTGCCCTTTACTTTCTCCCTGGGCCCCTGCCGTTCGTCCGCCTTCCACTCATCCCACTCGACTGTTACCTCGGGAACCTGCTCGACGGAGTCAAGCGTCTCGCCCAGCGAATTGTTCTCCGCGCGAAGCGAAGCCGATCCTGGCGAAGAGACGCGTTCTCGAGACCAATTTCCTCTTCTCCCGTTTCCATCCGGCCATTGCCCTCTCCGCCTCACGCTTCTGCTCCTCATTCTTCCGGTAGGAGGCTCACCAAGAACTGGTAGTGGCTCGCGTCGCAACCGCCGACGGACGCCGCCTGCTCGTCCTCTGCAGCCTGAGGCCTGTTGGATCCACCGGCTGGCTGCTGACACCCCTCCCAGAAGTTCAGATTCAGGTTGAGACTTACGAATTTGGTTTTGTATGATGGGAGACTGACCGAGGTACGAGGCATCCGAGAAAGCGTTCTCCTCGTAGCGGCGCTTTTTCGCGTTGCGGAGGGCCTCGGTGTGCGTCTTGGCAGGAGTGTTGATCATGACGGGCATGGGGATTGGTTAGGGTCTGGGAAGAGTAAGGAATGGTAGTGACTTGTTGTTTCGAGCGCGGACGGAGATGAGGACCGGTGCGGTTTGGGGCAAGAGCAAACGGCGGGGAGGACACGCCTTTTATCCGTGGCTGCGTCGATGACCTGCTGCTATGCTTATCACGTCTTTTACCGGAAAGAGACAACTGGCACGCACCGGAAGCAATGACTGTGCAAAAAAGTAGCGAGCGCGCGCACAACTGTTCCTCCTCGGTTCGAGATGGGATGATCGGAAAAGAAGGGGGTGGATGAGAGTCCAACTGTGGAGCAAAAGCTCCCGCGAGAGAGCGCAGGCTTAGAGGTGCCTCAACAGACATGGATCTCGTGTTTAGGAACAATGTGGTCGACGACAGTTAGAGGGGCGGGCAAGAAGAACATAACGGAAGAATGGCCTGACTTCCGCAACGACTAGATTCTGCCTCACACGGAAACTGTTTCGCGGTTGCAAGTCGGCAGAATCAAGCCGCTTCGGCAGTGGCACTGCGAAACGTGCAGTCAGCGGTCGCCCGTATGATTTTGCAGGGTTTGCCCACAGCGTCTATTGAATATGGCTGCGCCATAGGAAGGCCCTCGAGGAAGCCTTGACGTTGTACGTGCGGCACTTAGCATAATACTAACATGCTCGCTACGCGAACAGTTTCAGGACCTTCGTCAGGCTAGCCGAACAACCTGACTTCGGGTACAAGGGAAGAAGAGGTTTTGATATTTCATGTGATCTACTGGGAAGCCTTTCACACTTCAGTAACAAATAACACGAGGATAGAATATGGCCATAGCCATCATCGGCAGTCGTGCCAGGCGGCGACGTAAGTACATCATGCCCCCCGCGCCTCTGGCACTCAGACCATTCTCACTTCTTCTGCAAAGTCAATAATAATGCATATGGAGTGCAACAATGGGAAACAGAAACTTCTCAAGACCTTGACGCATGTTGTGCTGCCGTGCAAGCCCAAAGTCGCATATACATCAGACATTGGATTGAGGTCTAATTCATCCTCTCAAGACCTGTCCCAAGGTCCAGGAATGAAATATAATCCAAGAAAAACCAGCAGAACCAGTAGCGTGGCAACGCCGCTGAGCCCAGCTGGGAGGCAGTCCATGTGTCGCCTGCGCGCTGCGTTGCAGTGCAGTCAGATTATCGTTTCTCAGCCCGCCGTTGCTGTGTGCGAAAGCTTCATCGGAACACCAATTATTGTGCTCGAAAAAGTACGCTGTGAATGTTTAATCAGCAGAAACAATCTATCGCTTTCAATAATGCGTCTATCTATTGCTTCTCCGCCAGCACGGCGAGGTCGCCGAGCGAGTCCACGACGTAGTCGGGCACGATGCCCTGCTTCTCGATGTCCTCGAACTTGTTCACGCCTGATCACCCAACAGTCAGCGCCAGGGTCCAGTCTGAACTGAGTGGATTTTGAGGAGAAAAGGCTCACCCGTCAGGACCATCAGCGTCGACACGCCGCCATTCTTGCCGAATTGGATGTCCGTGTCGAGCCGGTCGCCGACCATGATCGTCCGGGAGGGATCGAGGTGCTTCCTGGCGGAGAGAAGAGACGTAATGAGAAATGTGTACGTGAGCGGAAAGGGAGGGTAGAAGAAGTGTAGGACGCACTTTTCCAGGATGCACTCGAGCATGGGAGGGTTGGGCTTGCCGACGACTGTAGGCGTGAGCTTGGTCGAGTAGCGCAGGGGAGCGGAGAGGGAGCCGGAACCTGAGCAAGCGCAGTCAGTGTCGAAAAGCGGGAGACGCGGAAAAATCAAACGCAGACAAGGCGTGGACGCACCAGGGAACAGCCCCACGGGCTGCGGGAACGTCGAGTCGTCATTAGTGATGACGAACTTGATGCCCTCCTTCTGGTGGTGCTCGCTCGTCAAGTAGCAGTGCGCCCTCGCGAGCTTGCCGTAGTTGATCCGGAGGTCGAACCCGCATAGGACGGCGCCAACATCGGGATCGAGCTCGTCCTTGATCTTCTTCCAGTCGAACGCGTTGTCCGCGTCGGGGAGGACGTTGTGCGCCGGGTCCGTCCCGCCGAGATAGGGGATGCCCTCCGACGCGAGCTCCTCCTCCAGCCCAGTCATCCCGATCACGTATACCTTCTTGTGCGCGGGAAGCTTCAGGTCGTACTTGAGATAAACCACGGAGGCGTACGCCGAGCCGAAGATCTCTTCCTGGAATCGTTGAAATCGCGGCGTGAGATGGGGAGGGAGGTGTGAGAACGGGGGTGGATGGGGCGCACGGGATCGGCGGCGATGCCCATCTTGTCAAATTTGGCTTTGTACTGCCGGCGCGAGTTGGACGCGTTGTTGGTGACGAAGACGATCTGCTTGCCTGTTCCTCCCAACCCATGAGCAAGTGATCCCTGTGCCCTCTGCCTGTTTCCTCAATGGACTAACCATGGGACCGCAGATACGCCAGAACATCCTGTACTCCCGGAACGACGTCCGTTCCCTATGCCCCCGTATCCTCTACTCCCTCAGCTACCATCGCCTGCCGCTTAGATGAGGAAGGCTGGACGGACCCGCCAGATGACGCCGTCGCAGTCGAAGAGGAAGGTGTCGTACTTTTCGACCAACGACGCGTACGTCTCGGGAGTGAGACGCATAGGCTGTGCGGACATGGTGCGATATGGAAAGGGGTATCGGTGCGGTGATGGGGGTATAAGGGGAAGATGTCGAGGAGCGAGAAGGCGCATCGCGAGGCGCCTCGATGCCGCATGGTGCACGTCACGTGTCATTCGGCCGATCACAGTGCTAATGGCCGTGTCTGGCGGCATTTTGAAGACTTTGTAGTGTAGGGGACGATACAAATGAATTGCGACAAACTGCACAGGGGAGAAGAGCAGAGCCCCTACGAGCAGTGAAACCCGATGCAGGCAGCGACAGTTTGGCGCTCAACCTCGCAGTCGGCCCTAACTCTTTCCCGCGCGACGAGCCGGCCGCCTTCCTGCTCGCCAGTCGCCGTGTCCCTTCCCCTGCCTGCCCTTCGCCCTTCTTCCCATCCTCCTTCCCATCCTCCTCCCCATCCTCCCCGGTCGTCGGGCGCTCTCGACGGGTATACAGGTGAGATATAGTCTTCCGGCTCGAATAATTATATCGAGGTCTGGTCAGCGGGGGTACAACAACAGCGGGGAGGGCCAGTTCCGGGTCTTCTCGCTTCGCTTTTGCCGGCTTGGACCCCTGCAAATCAGGCTCATGAGGAGCACTGCTTTATTGGTGCTCTGAAGACCGTATACATGCACTGACGGATGCTCGATACCTTCACGCATTATCTTAACCGCAAGAAAGGGCATCTACTGACGACTGCCCTTGCCCTCTCAGCATGTCCCTACCCTCTTCCATACCCCGCCATCTCCCGCGCCTCGCCCTCCAGTTCACCCACCGCGTACCCTCAACAACGCGCACCCTCTTCGGCTTCGGGCGCTCCAAGCCGTCCAAGCCCGACGCGCCCTTCAAGCCCGCCTCCGCCCCCGCACCGCTGCTCACGCAGGACAACCTCTTCCACCCGCTCCTCTCCTCGCCCATCCCGGCCCTGCGCTCCCTCGGCGAGCGCATCGCGTCCAAGGGCAAGTGCCCCGTCTCGGGCCGCACCCCGCTCGCGTACACGTGCCCCATATCCGGGTACCCCACCCACGCGAGCAGGGAGGACTGGGAGAAGGACGAGACGCATCGGGAGGTGTACGCCCCGCGGCTGAGGGAGGTTAATGAGGACGAGCATGATCTAAGGAGTGGGCGCGAGATGCGCGAGTTTGAGATGCCCCGTACGTCGTCTTATCCCTGTGGGCGAGGCGCGGCGCGGCGCAGGCTGACCTCCATTTCTTTCGCAGGCGAGCAGCCCCAGGATGAGACGCCGTCTCTTCAATCATGGGATGTTCTTGTTAGTGATCAGTCTACATGAACTTCAAGACATCGGTTAACCCCGGAGTGTGCTAATGGTTCAGCTCTACACTCGCAACTTCTTCTCCGTCGACAACCTCCGCTCCCGCCGCCATCTCTCCCGCCTCCTCTCCTACCCCATGACGATCGCCGGTGTCCTGCACGAGCTGGGTCCCTACGCGGTCCGAGCCGGCGGGCGTGTGTCCGCCGAAGGCGAGCGGTCCCTCCTCGGTACGCTTGCCCACCTCCTCTCTTCCCTTACTCTCTCCCGCTCACGATCCCTCCTCCCACCCCATCACAGCCCTCCGATACATGCTCCACAAGGCGCCCTCGCCCTCCGCGCCTCCCCCTCCCGCGATCCGGATCTTCCTCCCCGGCGCGCGGGCCGAGTCCACGCTCCCCTCGCACATCTGGTCGCAGCTGGCGTACCTCTTCCCGCACGCGCGCTTCCACATCTACTTCGTCGGGCCCGAAGTGATCCTTCCCCCCTCGACGCCCATCCTGCCGCTTTACGGCGTGCCAGGGCGCACGGAGGCCGTCGACGGGCAGGTGAGCCTGACGACGATCAAAGCGCCGTGGGAGCAGGTGCACGACTCGTTCGGGCCGTTCGATCCCTTCACCGACGCCTTCTTCGTCTTCCACCCGGGCCTCGGCTTCCCCTCCATCACGCACCCGGGCGAGCGCCAGGTCGCGGGCGAGTGGGGGACCGCCCTCCCTCAAATGCTCGCGTCAAAGTGCCCTGTCTTCCTCACCGCGTTCAGCCCGACGGACATGCAGCGCGACGTCCAGGCGCTTGGGGAGAGCAAGCACGAGGGCGTCGAGGGCGAGTGGGAGATGGTCATCGAGCCGGGCGACAACGTGTTCTCTAGCTTGAAGTGGGAGGTCGCGGAGTTTGTGCGTCGTCTTCCTTTCGCCCTGGGTGCGATCGGTGACTGACAGGGCCGCGCATTGCAGGACACGAGGGTCATGGTCCGGAGTAACTGGGGTGTCTGGGGCATTCGCGGACGGAGATACGAGGTGCAGGCGCAGCAGACGGACTAGATTGATACTTACACCTTCGCATGACTTTCGGATGTGGTCTCGCGGATGCAGCCTGGCCGTTCGCTGGATACCAAAGTGCTCGCTACTGGTCGGTCGGTCGCGAGCGAGTCCTAGTCAGCTTTTTTCAGAAAGGCGTGAAGGACGGGTCGGCCGCTTCAAAGAGGGGGGTCGTGCGGATCAGGGCGAAGTCGTTGAGGACGCTCAAGTCGTGCCACTACCCGGCGCCGCTAGTCATGATGCTAATACGCACAGCCCGCGACGTACTGGTTTCCGTTGGGACGTAGCCTTACTTCGCGCATCTGTCACCGCCTGCAGCATCCTGACGGCTCTTCCGATACTCGCGCGCTCTCAGTGGATCGAAGCGAAAGAGGCATGCATGCATGACTAGGGTACGAATGTGGAAAGGGTATGATGATACGAATGTGAAGGGTAACCAAGTGCTGCATGCTATGCGAAATGCGAAGGAGACCAGAGAAATTGAAGTACGTGAACGGGGGAACGCAAGAACAACAGGAACCTGGCATAGAGGAGAGAGAACAACTGCGCCAAGCCGGCAAGCGTAAGCTTCCATCTACCTGTGCGAGAGGGAACGGACGCACCAGACACATATGTCCGCGCCAGGCGAGGAATATGGGAAAGAGAGACGGAGATCAGCGTGGGCCAAACGTGGCGCCAACGCCGTATTGCGGTACTGGTGGTCCTCCATTTCCGGGCAGCGGGCGCCCACCGAAAGCGGGTGAAGGGAGTAGTCGTCCCCCCACCGGCGCGGGAGGTGTTGCCGTCTTTGAAAATGCCATCGAGGGAGCGGGCGACGGCGTCACTGCCGGCGGACCGGTGGGAGGATGCATGGGGATGGGTGCGGCGATGGGCGGCGCGCCGGGCACGGGCATATTGCCGGGTGTGAGACCAGGCTGGGAGAAGGGAAATTGGAGAGGGGCTGTGAAGGCGGACGTGGAGGGAGAAGGCATCAGTGAAAGGCAACATGCAGGCGCGGAGGGTCGCTGTACGCACGCTGCCAAGCGAGCCACGCTGGCGGCGGAGGGGTCTTCTTCCGTTCTGGCTTCTTCTCGACCTTCGGAGGCGGGGGAGCGCGAGGGTTGTAGTCGGCGAACACGGGCGCCTTGGGTGGCTGCAATTCATGAAAATAGAGGTCAAGTCAGATAGCGCCCGCCGTATCAAGCGATTCGGAAGCCTTACGTCGGACACGGCCTTCGATTTGATATGGAACAGCTCGGAAATCTCGTGTTGAAGTCCGCTGCAAACGCAAAGCAAGTCGGAGTCAGTCGAATCTCTTGGATTGGCACAAGATCGCAGGACGCACCGCTTCTGCTCGCGCAAGTCGCCGATTTCTTTCATCAAGCCCTGAACTGAGGGGAGGAGTTGCTTCTTGAAGTCGTCCTGTTTTTCCAGAGGGTGTAAGGTGAGCTGGAATGGAACGAGTATGACCTGAAGTGTACTTACGACGGCGGCATTCATGTTCATCTTGATAGCGGCCTTGTTCGAGTCTTGAACGGCAGTGGTCGTCGCCTGCAACAATGGCATCTCAGCGCTCAGTCCGCTGCGTGAAAATGCTGCTTGTCTACCTTGTGCTGCCCAGTGTCTGTGGCGCGCGGCGGTCAGGGTCGGCGCAAGCCCAAGCAAAGCAACCCAAAACACGCACTGTGAAGAATGATGTCGCTCGCGATCACCTTCCACAGCTTCTGATTCTCGTCGTTCTGCTTCTTGAGCTCGCTGCAGAAGGAAAAGATCAGCAACGAAAGAGCGCGCGTGTATTACGCAGTTTTGGACTGACTCGAGAACCGACTGAATGGCTGTTACACACCGCAAGTCAGATCAAAATTGCTGAAACGCAAGGTTAAAACGGGGGACGTACTTGGTGAGCCAGTCTGGGCCTTGAGACGCTCGGACTCGGCGGTGGTGTAATCGGCAAGCGACTTGAGCGAGTCCGCGACCATCTTGTGATGCTTGTCCCGCTCCGCCCGCTCTTCGTCTTGAATCCGCCGAACGTCGTCGAGTTTCTGTTCAGTACGTTCCTTGATGAGCCTTGGTCTGAGGAGGTTGTCATAGAAGCGAGACGTACTCGTTGAGCTTCCTCGCGTTCCTTGCGCGCCGCCTCGTCAGCAGCCGCAGCGGTTGCAGCGGCCTCCTCGCTCTTCTGGTCCTTGAGAGTTCTGTGAGAAACGGCGGGGAAGGCCTTGCTGAGGATGTCCAGGATCATCGCGATCGCCGGGTCGGGGCCCTTCGTTGGCGGAGACGGGCCGGGCGCGGTTGGGAGAGGGCGGCCCGGAGCTGAGATGAACGCATGTGAGCGGTAGCGAACGGACGCTATGAAAGGAGAATAGTTCACGTTTCCCTCCATCACCGCCGTCGCCGCCGCCACCGCCTTCCCCGTCGCCGCCGCCTCCTCCGGAGGCCGTTGGCATGTTGCCGAATCGTTGTGCGGCACCCTCCTCGTCGTCCGACTCCGGAGCGGACTCATGCGCGGCGCCACCTGAAGGACGCGGGCCGAACGCGAAGCCCATGGCTCCGGGCGGCGTCGAGTCTGGTTTCGCTTGAGCCTGGCCCGAGCCGGCGTCCGCAGCTGGCGGTCCTCCGCCCTCAGTCGGAGCTGGAGGTTGAGGTGCGGACGTTGCGGCTGGCTTCGAAGCGGACGCGCCCAGGGCGGTTGAGGCGGACGCTGTGTCGTGAACAGCCGTGTCCGAAGCTGCGTCCGGCTTGTCGCCGAAGGCCTTCACGGGCGAAGGGACAGGCGGCTTGTGCGGCGCTGCTGGTGCCTGAGAGGGCGCGGTGCTCGTGGCGGGGGCGTCAACGGGAGCCTTGTCGGACGGCGCGGCACCGAGGGGCGGTGCGGCGCTGGTGGATGGCGTGGCGGTCGCAGTACCAGCGGATGGTGCAGCGGCGGCGGTACTGGCATTTGGTGCGGCGATGGCGGTACCGGTGGGTGGTGTAGCGCTGGAAGTGCCACTGGTAGGCTGCCCAGGAGCGCTCGCCTGCGTCTTCTTCGATCTCAGAGGCGGGATGGTCCCGGTGAGAGGCTCCGACGAACGCTGGATTAGCGGAGGTCGCGAAGCGTCCGCGGCGGTCGTTCCTGGAGCTGCAGGCCCGCCAGTCGTCGGCGGAGTCGCGGTCGCGGAAGCGGCTGACGACGGGGTCGGCGCGGTTGAACCGGGCGCCCTGCCCGCGACGGTGGCCTGCGTAGACGGCGTGGCAGCGCTCGGACGAGGAGCACCGGCTGCATCGGCCACGACGACGGGTGCTGACGGTTGAGGAGCGGATGCCGACGTCTCTTGCTTCTTCGTGTCCTCAGCCGGCTGATTACCGAGAATCGTAGCGGGAGCGCCAGCTGACGGGGCCGTCGTTCCCGGGGTCGCCCCCTTGCCGGCCGAGGTCTTGCGACCTATCCAAGAAATCTCATGAGAAAGAGGCTGACCCGCGCGCTGGATAAATGGCCGCTTCGTACCGGTCTCGCCATTGGCGAACGAGACGGCGGGCGCAATGGCGGCGGTCCCGGCTGAGCCAGGCGTTGTCGCGCCGGTGCTGGCAGTTGCACCGGGCCGGGTGGTCGCCGCCGTTTCCGGCGCGGATGTGGTCGACGCGCTGTCGGAGGCGATCGTCTGCTTCCCGTTTTTGAGAATGCCCTTGCCGGGCAGGTCGGGGTTCGTGACGCGTAGGTCGCCCGGTCCATGCGTGTCGTGCTCTTCGCCGTGCTCCTGCGGCGCGTCCCCCATGACGGTGACGGGCGCGTCAGAGCCTCCGGACGTCTTGACGCTGACGACGCTTGCCGGCTTCGCGTGCGCGGGCGTGGGGGTCGTGGGTGCAGTCGGCACGTTGGACGTGACGTGAACCTTGCCGGGAACGTCAATGTCGATAGTCGTGCCGTCCGCGGCAGGCGCCGTCGCAGAGGGTGCTGGACCTCCGGTCGACGTCGTGACGACGGTCCCCGGCTCAGACGCAACCACCGTAGGTGCTGGTGTGGAAGAGCGCGCTGTATGCGCAATGTGAGCACGCTGCCGAACAAGTATGCAAATGCGGCGGACATACGAGCTGAGGCAAGAGACCGGGTGTCGACGTCTTCGGCATGCTTTCGAGCAGCCGCGGTGTCCCTGTGTAGCATACGTAAATTTGAGCACAACGGAACCGTGATCTGCTGCATCTACATACGCTCTGATTTCCTTGAGGGCGCCTTCGAGATCGCGAATATGTTGTTGGACTTCGGAGACCGAATTGCTCGTGTAAGCCGGGCGGTCATGGTTCAATTAGGGTACTTGGCTTACCCGGTCCCCACTCGTTGATTTTGGCAGCAACCTCGCCTGTACGGGTGTAAGAATCAGTTTAAGGTCTGGCTCGGGATGCTCGTTGAAAAGTGTGCGCACGTTCGAGCCAGGTGTTGAGGTCCCTGAAACGGAATGTCAGGGTACTCAATAAGTTAAAAAGAGAAGTTGAGACTTGCCCGAGATAACGGTGCGCATCCGCCTGATGGCGGAGGATTTCGTCCGTGTTGCCTCCAGCGCGCTGCAGCGAAATGGGGATCAGATTGATCTTTTCCGTAAAAACCGGACTAAACTTACGCTGAGTTGGAACAACATCTCGTTGACTGCACGCATCTTGTCAGCGCATCGCGCGACCCGCGCTGAGAAAACAGCGACGTACAGGCTGGATGGAAGTCTGGTGGGAAGCGCATGCCCGGGATCGCCAAGTTTGCAGGTGGTACCATCGGAGCAGTCCCACCCATGGGCGGCGGGAACGGACCGCCGGGGGGCGGCGGCATCGGGCCACCTATTGGCGGCGGACCGACGCCGGGACCCCCGAGAGGAGGAGGGACGCCGAGCGGAGGGACCATGGGAGGTCCCGGTGGTGGCATGCCAGGACCGAACTGGAAGGGAGTGTCAGTTTCGCATGGCTGCCTGCGACTTCCGCCGATTGCGTACCTCGCCGGGACGAGGAGGGCGGAACCACGGCACAGTGACAGGGTGGCGAAGGTCTTGCATGCCGCGCATACCTGTCCGCGTTCAACGTCGAGATGATCAGTTGACTGCGGTCCGGTTAGGGTCATTGTCGCGTACCATCATGAGGCGGCGGGCCCATAGGCATTCCAGGTCCCATGGGCATTCCAGGCATCGGGCCTGCAAGCCAGCAGTCGTCAGATCAACGTCGGGACTGGAAGAAAGGGTGAACGCACCAGGCATTCCGGGCCCCATCATGCCTGGTCCTCCAGGCATCATCATCCCGGGGCGGCCCATCGGGCGCATCCCCGGCCCAGTACCGATCTCAAAGTCGTTCGGACCGCGCGGTCGCGGAAAGCCGGCCTCGTCGACATGGACGAAGGGAGGGTCGGTGATCGAGCGCCCGAACTGCTGGCAGGCGAGTCAGGTTTCCGAACGACGAAGGCGGATGGAACAGCGATAACGAGAGGTGCTTACACGACGACCCCCGTGCCTCGGATACCGCGGCGTGTATTGCCCAGCACGGTCGTTCTCGGGGTACATTCCATCGTCCGCGAATCGTCGGCGGGCAGCTCGGCGATTCCGAATCTCGGCGTTCCTGGGGGTTTGCGAGGCATTTGTCAGCATGTGCTAGAAAACATAAGAACCATCGAGGAACGAACATATCGGGTGTCTCCCAGCTTGTCTCCGACTCCTCAAAAATGCTGCGCGTGGGGCTCAGCGACCTCGTCCTCCTTCGCGACAACTTTGGGACGCCAACGTGGCGGACACCAGAAGCGCGGCTAGAGGAGATCGAGGATGGCGGAGGCACCGGCGGTGTGGGCATGCGTGGACGCAACGAGATGCTGTCGCCGGGGAAGACAGGCGAGGATGCGCGCTCGCGCTCAGACATGCCAGGCGGGAGGAGCACCTCGTCCTGCTGCGGTACGTCGCGGAAGTCGTGCAGAGGGTAAGGCGTTCCGGACGCCGGAAGCGGCAGATCGTCGCGTGGCAGCCCGTCGGGGACGCTCGGCAAGTCGTGGTCGATGAGAGAAGCCGCTTCATCCTCGCGGTAGGTGACCTCTGAGCGTGCGCTCGGCCAGCTGGAAATTGAGGAGCCTCGCCCGCCCGTGAAGTGACCTATCGTGCAAAGGTCGCATGTCAGCTGCTGCGTGTGTAACACTAATAATCTACTAGACGTACGCATAAGAGTCCTGACGAGATTCTCGAGGCGGAGGAGAGATTTCGCGTTTTGATCGGCCGTGTCATCGACGAGCCGGCGCTCCTCAGCGAGGTACTCGGCCTCCCGTGTCCGGGCCGCGCCTTCGCGGTCGATCGAGTTGCGAAGCCTGTTCTGTTCCTCCAGGGCGTTGTTGCAGACGCCTGCGGTCGAGAACATGGGTCAGCAGCCACACCCCTACAAATGTCCTCGTGCAACGACGTACTCAGCAGGTTGTCCACCTTCCTCTCGAGCTGCTGAAGCGCCATCGCTTCAGGCTTCGGCGTCGGCGGCAGCGTGGGCGAGTGGGTCCCCGGCGGACGGACGGTGGAGCCGGATTCGGACGAGCTCCTCGAGACGCGTGTTCCCGAGCGCGAGCTGCCCGGCGAGCCGGGGTCCGACGGTGGGGCGTTGCGCATCGTGACAGGCTCATCCTTAGCCGGCGCCGGCGCCGGCTGAGGCTGCTGAACGGTGACGGTGGTCGCGGGCAAGTTGCGAAGCGTCTCGGCGATGGCGAGCAGCTCGTGTTGGACGGCTTCGAGCGTGCTCGACTCGCGCGACGTCCTTCGCTGCTCGTGCTCAAGGAGGATGTGCAGGAGCCGGTCGATGTCCTTGGTGAGGAACTCTCGCGGGATGCTCTTCGGCTCTTCACGCCCCAATGGCGTCCGGCGCGCCGACTGCGTCTCCTCGACGACCGAGAGCACCTCGCGCGCTGCCTCGGCCTCGGAGAGGATATGCGTCGACGAGTCCTTGGACTCCAACGACTCTGCCGGCGCCCTTATCCACGCCGAGTCGCGCGTGCTCGCGATGACCGTGGACGGGGCGCGAGAGGGCGGCCAGACCGATTCGGGCGAAGCGGAGCGCGATGGCGCGAGGAGCTCGAGATCGAAGTCCCCGTCAGGCTCCGATGCGGCTTCAGCGGCCGGGTGGACAGGCGGCGGAGAAGGCGGAGGCAGAGGCGGAGCAGGTGGTATAGGAGGGGAGGAGGGCATTGGCGAGCTTTCCGGTTCGCGCGGCGTCGGCAGGGGCGTGGGCAGGCCGGTAGAAGCGGATGTCGGAGGCGCCGGTGCGCTGCGATACGAGTAGAGGTTCTCGCTCGACCTTCCGGTCCTCCAATCGTACCCCTCCTGCGCCGACTGCGCCGTGCGCCAGTCGTACGGGCCCTGGCTCGTCTTGCCAGACAAGTACTCCGGACCAGGCGTGACCGGCGTAAGCGGCATCGAGACGTTGCCGGGGATGCGCATGGCGGGGCCGATAGCGTGAGGCTGCGTCCCGCCCGCGCTCGACGGCGGCTGCACCGCGGTCCAATACGGGGTGGAGGGAGACAGCGAGCCCTGCGAGCTGGGCGCACGTGTGCTCTGCGGGAGGTTCGTCGAGTCGCTCGAGGCTGACGACGAGGGCGAGCCGTGGGAGGAGGGCGGACCGCCGCTCCGCATTGCGCGGGCACCGCCGGCGGTATGGGAGGAAGCCGGCGCAGGCGAGTGGTACGTCGACGTTGGCGCCTGCGGTGCGGTATCGTACGTCGACGACGAGGCCAGCTGGACGGGGAGGCAGCCGATTGAAGACCGTCGGCGGAGCGGCGGGCGGCGCAGGCCTCGGGAACGGGAGAGGGAGACTTGCGATGCCGATGCTGCCGGGCTCGTTGGTCGAGGCGTCGACGCCTCGTCCTCGTGCCCGCGGCGGCCGAGCAAGTCCTCCAGCGCCGCGCGCAGATCGTGGTCGATATCCGAGTCTCCCAGCTCGCCGGCGAGCTCGTGCAGCTCTACGACGGACCGCGGACGGCCTGAGCGGACGGTGCTGCGGCGACTGAGCCCGCTGATTGAGCGGATGAGATCGGTGGTGCTGCCGCCCGCCTCGCGAGACGGCGGAACGGGATACCTCTGCATGCGTGGGGTTTGGGTCAGTGCTGCGCATGGCGACAATGACGTTCAGACACTCACCCTAGTGGGAGAGCGTCCACGTCGAGACGGAGAGGGAGCTGGCTCGGGCGTCGGCGTGCGACGGCCGCGGTTAGACGACTCGAAGGGGATAGAAGGGAGGGCGGACGTGCGGTAGGGGAATGGAGGCGGCGACGGGGACGGGAACCGCCTGCGCTGGAGCCCCGGCATGTTGAAGAGTGACCTGGATGCGGGGTCGTAGAAATCCGCCATCCCGCCCTTGGGCGAGAAGAGCAGGCCCGCGGTCGACGCCTTGTCCTGCGTCTCCTCCTCGCCCGACAGCGTGACGCTGACCGGCTCCTCCAGCTTGCTCGCGCTCGTCGGCGCGCTGCCACTGAGCGCACTGACGCCGCTGGACCTGCGGCTCCCCCCGCGACGACTCGCGCGCTGCGACATGCTCGGTGGGAAGACGTCGTCGTCGGTTGGCGCTTCGACGGCTCCGCGCGAGGCTGCGGAGGTGCCCACGCTCAGGTCGTCCCGAGCACCGAGCGCGCGCGTGCGTCGGATGCGGGTTCGACCCGTCACGCGGGAGGATGCCGCCGGGAGCTCGGAGTCGGAAGCGGTGGGCTCTGGTTCTGGGCGGGTAGAGAGGAGTACAGAGGCCGAGCCCGGCTTGGAGGGGCCACAGGATCCGGACGAGCCGACGGACGGTCTGGGGGATGTTGTAGAGGCGGAGGGAGACGGTGTGGGGCGAGAAACGCGGATCGGGCGGATCACGTCCCTGTGAAGAAGTAGGTGTCAGCTTGGAAGCAGGCGGGCTGCCGCCCTAATTGACAAAAAGGCAACGCACCATAGCGCCGCAACCCATTGAACACGATGGCTCGCGCTCTCAGTCGCGAGTCTCTCCCACCCATCCTCATAGACGAGTACGAAGGGCTGCAAGAGCGACTCGAGCCCGCCGTCCTGCTCGCGCGCCGCGACGGTCCCGAGGTCTTCTCGGCTGGCGCTGGGGTGCGCGGGGCTCGGGACCGAGCGAACATCCCGGCAGGTCGCGAGATCGAGCGTGACGACTTTTCGGGTCGGTTGGATAGGGAGGAGGGAAGTACGCAGGCCCGCGGGAGGTAGGAAGGAGACCTTGAGGGAGGTCGGGAGGAGCGCAGCTGTCGCGCGTACCCAGCGATAGGGCTGCTGGCCGTGTACGTGCAGATACCAGAGCGTGCCGGTGCGGACGACCTGAAAGCCCAGACGTTAGTATCAGAAGAGGCTTAGAGGGTAGGATCTTTGCAAGACGGACCTCTTCGCCCTCGGTCAACACGTCGCCTCCCGCAACGCCAGACGTCTCGCTTCTCCGCCCTGGAGCTTCGGGCGGCGCGACAGCCTCACCTTCGACGGCCTCCCACTCCTCGTCGCTGCCAGCTTTCGGCGCAAAAGGCGGGAGAGGAACGTCGGTGTCTTCCGTGCTCGGCCGCTTGCCCGCGAACGAGTTGACGAGCGACCGGAGGCCGGTACGCGGCTTTTTGGGCGTGGTGGAAGTGACGGTGCCGTGAGGGGTTGTGATTTGGAGCTGGGGGACTCGTTCGGTGGATGCGGGGGTGGAAGGCTGAGAGATCTCGGCGGGTTGAGGCGTGGGTGGCGAAACGGGCGGACGGGTGCGGGAGTCCGCAGGCAACTTGGGAGGCGGAGGCGGCGGAGAAGGTGACGCTGAAGGGACAGGCGATTGCGGAGGAGGGCCGAGAGCGGGAGAGCGGCGCTTGACGGGCGAGCCAGGAGCAGAGGAAGAAGCGGAGCCCTCCTTCTCCCTCTGCTCCGCAGCCTTTTCGAAAAATGCGATGAGGTCGCCTGCCCGACGCCCTTGTCGCCGACTCGGGCTCGGCTGAGAGAGCGGCGCGGGCGAGGTGCTCGCCCAGATGGGCGGAGGCGTGAGCGAAAGCTCGGTCGGAATGTCGAGAATTTCCTGCGTCGAGGAAGAAGCGGGGGTAGATGCGGCGCGGCTGTGTTCAGAGGGAAGACTGGGAATGGAGGGGTTGTCGGGTATGGACTGAGGAGAAGGGATGTCGGGAGTGGAGGGGATGCTGGGGATCGATGAGTGATGGGAAGGATTAGGCGAGTGGGGGGCGGAAGGCACGGAGAGGAGGGGAGCTTCGGCGGGCGAGCGAGAGGGCGCGGAGTGAAAGGTTCGAGGATCGCTGGAGACAGCAGAGACGGAGCGCGAGTCGCTCTCCTGGTCTTCGGTCTCGAGGGGCGTCGACGCGGAGGGAGAACACGAGGAGGCGGAAGGGGGGCGGGTCGGGTTGTCCCACCCACTTCCGGCGTGGCTGCTATCGCCCACAGGACTGCCGCCCCTTGGCATAATGAACTCGTCTCGGTGTACGCGCCATCGCTGCTCGCTACTGCTGGTCGCGGGCGAGCGCGAGGCCGTACTTGGCTCGGTGCGCTCCGAGATCGTGCTGAGCGCTGTGGGGTGCGGGTAACGCTCTGATGCGCTGAGGGCCCGCTCGAGCGCTTCGAGCTGCTGGCGGGCGATCTCGCGCTCTTCGGCCGCGTCTCGAGCGACCTCCTGCTGCGTGCGAGTCCTGTACACCCCTCACGTGAGCCGACGACTTTTCTGAGGGGGCGAAAGATACAATACGCACAAGTCCGCGATGTACGCGTCTAGATCGAGTTCCGGCCTTTGCGACTCGGCATCGCCCTCCATCGTCTCCCAGTCGTCCGAGGAGCCGCTGCCCCCGGAGGCGCGACGCGACTCAGGGCGGGAGTGCGCGTGCGCGGCGTGAGGAGGGCGAGGAGGAGAAGACATCATGGAATCAGGCGGAGATGTTGAGAGACATGAGTGTATGCTGATGGGAGTCAGTGCCGGTCTTGAAACTTGGCGTCTGTGTCGAGATGATGATGGTGAGTGGCAAAGAGCGCGATCAAACAACAACAAACTCGTGTTCGAGGACGATCAACGGAGCGGAGGAGCGTAGACGTTTAGCGGAAGACAACGCAAACGACATCGCGGCCAACTCTGCTTGGTGACAGGACGGCCCGTCAGTCCGGCTGACCCAACACAAATAAAATGCTATCAATCGGTGTTAGTGCATGCATGAAGTGGATAGTATTGCAATTGGTTCACGCAATAGCAAAAAGATGCCGTGCGAAGTGGAATTGCGCCAACAAATCGGTCAGATGTCGAGCGGGGAGCAGGAGGACAAAGCGGCAGGGTCAAAAGCTCTGCAAGGCAACCGCGTCGCGAATACACGTGTTTTCACATGCGCCGCTGGCACTGCATGCAGTTTTGGTCATTATTCAATCGCAATGCGGTCCCCTCAAACACACACACGGCGAAAAAACTTGTAAGGTGTACACGGGTGTCAACAGGACATACATGCAGATTTGTGGTCAACTGACCAATGCGCAGCGCTTGGTCCTGCACTCAAAAGGTGATAGCGAATGCGCTAATCACAGACCCTGTTCTGACAGCAACCGCCTGCACACACCAGCAGTACTTGGCAGCGCAATAGGACAGAAATCGTAGATAAGTAACCATAAATTACAAGTATTCATCGACACTTCCATGCACACTGGCGAAGTTCGGCAGAGTGTGGTTCTCAGGCAGTGGCGCTGACCCCAGCGGTCGCCGCACCTTTACCTGGCGAGATATAAGCGCTCGAAGCTGTGAAATGTAACTAGAAGAGTCACCTTCTATGTAGGTCCAATATTGAAAGCAGCCTTATGTATGTTGATCTTCTGCCAACCAGAAGCTTCTTCCCCCAGTTGCTGACCTGAAGACAGTGCCTGCGCATGCGTGCAGCGTTTCCAAAGGACGCTCTTTCAGCCAGACACTCTATCAAATAGCAACACCAGAGTTTCACTCGATTGCTTGGTACCTTTAAGTAAGGACAGTGTCTTCCTTTTCAGTGCTTTGGGCAGCCTGGGTCTTGCAAAGACGCACAGAAAAACACGCTGCGTCTCGCTACTTTCCTCCGGGCCCTTCCACCCGTTTAAGGCGGTCGTCCTCGCTTAATTTATCTTGCCTTTGGGCATAGTAAATATCCAAAAAGAACCTATTTGGTCCTATGGTTATTTTCATCGCAATAGTAATGGACTGTTTAGCGTTGGACCAGGCGACGCATGATCCATGTTGTCCATCCGACGGTCGCCCTCGCTTAATTTATCTCGCCTTTGGGCATAGTAAATATCAAAAAAAAACCCTATTTGGTCCTATGGTTATGTTCATCGCAATAGTAATGGACTGTTTAGCGTTGGACCAGGCGACGCATGATCCATGTTGTCCATCCGATAGTGACCGTCCGTCGCTATGGGTGAAAATAGAACTACCGAAGTATCTGACCCTGCACCAGCAAATTGACCATCCTCTCCCCTGGACCAAATGCAACACGACCGGCAGCGGACCCGACTCTCACAAAACCGTGTTTTGCTGACCATCAGGGCTGCATCGTGTCGTGCGTTCACGGATCATCGCCTAGCCTAAAGCTTATGTGAGTCCTGGATCCTCCATAGGGTTTCTCAAAAAATTCTAGCACTATATATACCATGTAAAATTTTGGCCTGAGTGCACCCGAGCTGATTCGGAAGTGAGGAGGGAACGCCGCGCCGCGGTGCCCCTGCATGCCAGCCACGCACCGAGCCTGACAGCCTGAACTGGCGCAGAGGTCCTCAGTATCTAGTAGATAAACGAGAAATACGCACTCCCAAGTCGATGTAGCGGGAGAGCACCAAAGTCTCAGGATAAGTGAGCGTTTCGGGGATGCAGGCTTCGCTGTCGAACGCGAGTACGCCTCAACAACAGTGAGATGACCAGTCAACCAGGCTGTTTTTTTTTATTTATAAAGTAAAATTCTCACGTATAGGGTGCATAATTGGCTCTCGGTTAGGACTATCCTGGGTAAGTGGAGCGTCACAGCACCCTACTCTCTGGACATGCATGGCCTGCCTCTTTTCCAGCTCATGGAAAACTGTCCGTGGTTTAGTTAGAATCCCTTTATTGGATGTGACTTAATAAAGAGGCTTGAGGTTTCTACCACCTCCCTACACCGCAGCTTGGAAACATTGCAACACTGAGCGCTGTTGCCGCGACCCAGTGACAAACTCGCTGTTCCAGCGCGAACGCCCCGCGTGCTGCCACATTGCCATTATCTACTGCTGTGAAGTACACCTAGGACCTTACCGCTATGGCTAATTTACTTGGTACAGCTTGCCTGGGTTTCGGGCACTGCGAAGCCTATCACCCGCACCGCGTTGCACAGCCGCCGAAGGAGGCGATGCCGCCTATTTCTGCTCGACCGCTCGATCTCAACTCTTGCCTCCCAACACTCACCATCTTAACGCAATCGTTCGAATTTTGGTCCTCCAACTCGAATCGCCTCATCTTAATTCCTCGTTTCAAATGACGCAGAAGTTCACTATCGCGAATGCCGATGCCGATGCGGCTGAGGCAGCTGGGCAGTCGCATCAGGCTTGTCAGGTTCGCTTGCTCTCAGAGGGAGGAGGGAACGTCGTGTGCGACACGAAGAATGGGGGGGTGTGGGTGGGCATCAGCGGGGAGGGCGAGGGAGAGGGCGAAGGTGATGAGGAGAAGGAGACGAAGTTGGCCAGCGCCATTCTGGGATGGCTTGGAGACAAGAAGGGGAGGAGGTAGATGCGCATTGTACATGATGTTCTTGTTGGAAGTGCTACAAGGTTGTTACACAAAGCGTTGGCGCGGTATAGCAGCAATAAGAACTATCACAATATGCAGTACAACAACATCTCCTCTCACTACTCTTTACAGTCGACATCAACACTTCAGGCCCAGTCCCACATCATTCACAGCTTCAAAAAGTTCCCCACAATCATAGTCTGCCCTCTCGCCCTCATCAGCGCCTTCTCCTTCCCCTCCCTCTCCCACAAAAAATAGAAGCCGCCACTCACCGGGATCCCCCAGCTATCCCTCCTAATCGTAAAGCTAAAGCAGCAATTCACCCATCCCTGGTCCTGGTGGCCGGCGCCCACGCGGGCGAGCGCCCCGCCGCCGCCGCTGCGCGGCGTGGACGTACCGCTGTTCGTGCCCGACGCGCCCTGGGGCGGGATGTACGGCGAGCGGAGGACGCAGGAGGTGAGGACTGCTTTTGAGGAGGAATCGAACGCGATGTGCCCGTAGCGCTCCATGTAGTTCACGATCCTGTCGAAAGGGAGGCCGAGGGGAGAGAGGGATGAGGTGGGGAAGGGGAGGTAAGGGAAGATTGGGTACGCACGACTCTTCCGCAAAAAGCTCGTAGATCGCGAGGCGCCCCTCGCGGAGCATGTCGATCCCTACGCCGATCAGGTCCGCAAACTCCTTGTTCCCTTTCTGTTTTCCGAATCAACGCACCCGTTTATCAACCATCAGTACCAAACGAGAAAGGAGACGCGAAGATGGAATGGAGGAGAGGGCCGAACGACGCACGTAGATCTCCCCCGTCCTTCTCCAGCAGCACGCGGGGATGCCCATGGCCGAGAAGACGCGGTCGTAGTCGAGCAAGAGGCGCTCGAAAGCCTCCTCGACGTAGATTAGGTCGATGTCGGTCAGGGACTGGGCGATTTTCTATGATGCGTGCGCGTGTTCGTCAGAAAGAGTATTGGTTTGGGATCGGGGTGAGATGGGGAAGGAAAGAAGGGGGCAAGGGGGGGAGCGGAGAGGGGGACAAGGAGCGCGTAGGAGGGGGAGGTGAGTGCTTTGCGCAGGTGCGGGAGGAGCGGGGAGGCGGGGAGGCGCGCCAGGATAAGGTGCGCTGTGGAGCGGGGGAGGGGCGCGGCCGAGGGGGAGAGGGAGGAGGTGAAGGGGGGAGGAAGAAGGAGGACGGAGGAGGCGCACGATGTTGGG
>JTLS01000185.1:0-26517 GCA_000826855.1 Basidioascus undulatus | reverse complement strand
TGTGGTAGCCTCTCGACATCATGCCCCCCGCGCCGCTCCTCCGCAACGACGACGTCGAGCCCGCGGCCGGGGGACTCGCTACTGTCCGGCTCGAGAATTGCAATTTGAATTCGCGGAGCCTCGAGATCCTTGGTTTGTCTCATGCACTTCCAAACAAGCGCTGTCTGTGGGGAAAGCTAACATGCTGGGGATGGGTGGTGGGTCCGTAGCGCACGGCGTCCGCTCCTCCTCCATCCGCCACCTCTCCCTCCGGCGCAACAAGATCTCCCACCTCGGCACGGTGGCACTCGCCCTAATGCTTAAGGACTACGCGGACCTGTCCAGCTCCTCCAAGGGCTCCTCAGACCCCTTCGCCGCGCGCGCTGCTGCTGCAGCTGCCGCTGCCGCTGCATCTGCATCCGCACCCTCATCCCCAGCACCGGGGTACGCAGCCTACGTCCCCCGCTCGAAGCGCATGAGCATGCAGCAGCAGCTCGCCCCCACCAGTCCGGAGGCGCCCTCCCCTGTCACGAGCAGCGCGAGCGGGAGCGTCACGACGCGCACGCCTGGGGCGGGGGCGGGAGCAGACGGCGTGCCGGGCCCGGGCCCGGTGCCGAGGACGGACCTGGCGGAGGGGCTGATCACGCTAGACTTGAGGAATAATGAGATCCGGGTCAGTGGGCGCGTGCTGGGAAAGGGAAGGACGTTGATGGGATGATGCTGATGAGGCGGTGTGGGCGAGGGCAGAACGGGATCACGTACATTGCGACGGTACTCAAGCGTAACCAGTCCCTCAAGGTCCTCAACCTCAGCGATAATAGGATCGAGGGGCTCGGGCTGGTTGCTATTGCCGAGGCGCTGGTGCGCTCGTTCCCCGCAATCACCCAACGCCTAGGAACAATGGAGCTGAGACTAGGTGTGGTGTTTCATTCCCGCAGAAACACAACTCCGTCCTCGAAACGCTCGACCTGAGCCGAAATCCGTGTGCGGGGCCTGGGCTGGACGGCGTGAGTGTCGGGCGTTGCGGCGCGATTCGCGTCGGAGCGAGAGGTGCTGAATGGGCTGTTGGGCTGTCGCGCAGATCACCACCCTGCGAACGTCTTTCACCGTCAACTCCAACCTCAAACGCCTCTTCCTCGCCGACACGGATCTCACGTCCGAAGGCGCGATCGCGCTCGCGGAGTTCTTGCCGGAGGCGAAGTCGCTGTTGCATATCGTGCGTTGTTCAACGTTCAGGGGGACCAGGGGCTCTGTCACTAAACCAATCGAAACCTCCCAGGACCTCACTGAGAACGACATCGACATTGCGGGCGTGATGGCGCTGGCTGTCGCGGTGCGAATGAACGACTCTGTGCGGTGTCTGGACCTGAACATCCCGCCGAACGACCCGGAGATGGCGCGCCTGAGCCAGGAGATCCTGACGTCGTGCATCCGCAACACGGAGCTCGCGCAGGAGCGCGCGGGGACGACGAAGCGGAGCATGTTCCTTCCCATCGAGCGCTCCGCGCTCCAGCGCGACCTCCGCGAGGCCGAGGCCCAGCAGGCCGCAGCAGAGGTCGTCGCCGCCGCGGTCACCCCCGCTGGCAGGGCACGCACGGAGGTCTGGAGCAAGCGCCCCGAGGAGGTCGTCGAGGCTGCGAGGGAGTGCGTTAAAGTACTCGCTGACGCGGTACCACCGCCGTTTGCGCCCCTCGGGGAGGTCGCAAAGGGTGCGGTGGAGCCTGCGAAGGCGCTGCAGGAACGCCTGATCGAGCTCGTCGCGGAGAACATCCTCACCGACCCTGAGCTGCTGGGTGCGTCGTTGGCGATCCCTGTCCTCAAAGGCAGACTCCGCTCACATCTAGCAATCGAATCGGCAGCCGAAGCGCTCCGCCTCAACGACCAGTTCTCCTCCCTCCTCGAGCGTGTCGCCGCCGCGCCGCCCTCCCCCAAAGTCCGTCCGTCCCCCGCGCCGATCGGGCGCACGCGCTCGGCAAGCGTCGGCAGCTCGTCCTCCCACTCGTTGCGTGGCGGCCGCCCGCGGAGCATCGACGACGACGAGCTTGCGAGCCCGCAGTTCACGCTGTTCGATTCGGACGAAGAGGAAGAAGAAGATGAGGAGGAGGAGGAGGAGGAGGATGAGGAGGACGTCGCGGCGGATGCCGATGCGGACGGAGATGCCGATGCGGGCGCGGCCGGCGACGCTGAGCTTGCTTCGGAGGGCGCCCCGGCCAAGTCTGGCGCGAAACCGGCTCTGACCGTCGACACGGGCGCTGCGGCGAACGAGGACGACGAGGACGGCGAGGATGAGGGTCCCCCGCTTGGGGAGGAGCTGCGGAGCCCGACGAATGCCCTCAGCCGGAGCCAGCTCGTCGAGGAGGCGGAGATCTTCCGCAAGGGCACGGCGCTCCTCAACCAGGAGACGATGGAGGGCGAGGAAGACGGCGAGGAGCTCAAGGAACAGGTCCGTGCTCTGCTCCCTCCCCTCTTCCTCTCTGTCCGCTCTTTGGCTGACGACGATTGAACGCGAACAGCTCCTCGAGGCCGACGTCCCCGTCGAGCGCAGTCCGCGCACACCGTCCGACGGCGAGCCCTCGCAGTCGCCCTCCCTCGCCGCTGCGCCACCTGCGTTGCCGAACACTTCTCCGTCGTCTTAGCCCGCTTGATACTCTTTGACTTTGCTTCCCCATACATGTTTGGTCGATTGGAACCTCTTGCGATTCTCGGACAGGACGTTTGCGTGTGAGGCATGGGGACTGGCTGGGACGGGGTTGGGGTGAGAGGTGTCTTAGGGACCTGCCTTTCTGACTGCTGGGTAGAGTGGGCTTTGATGACTGTTGGTGGGTCAGGGCGTTTATCCTGCTTTCGCAGCGACATCGGAAGGCTTGGCTACAGGCAGTGCAACGCCAATTTCCACTGTCCAACTGAACGATTAGCCTGTAGCCACAGTGTCCGGAAGGCTCTGAGCGGAGTCATGATAGGGGTGAAGCCCTGCCACGGAATCCCATGTTTTACTGCACGAAAGAACGGTCGCCGTTGGTGCCGCTCAGCTCCCGCGATCCGCTGGCGCGTGCTCCTTGATTTCGACGCCCATCATCGCCCTCACGCCTCCAGTACTCGCCGCTTCGAACCCACGGCTCATACTCGACATTCTTGTTGAAATGCCGGCTCCTCAACTCCCACTCGACGTCCTCAAACTCTCCGTCGACGAAGTCGCACAGCTCTCGCTCGGACGGCACCGCGGCCCGTCCACGAAGGCATCAATCGAGACGCTCGCCTCGCTTTGCCTCGTTTCGCGCTAATTCCACGCGCTCGCTAGGCCCAACAGTCGACTTGAGGAACTTGGTCTGGAGAGACGACCCCGATTGGAGCGCGCCGTCTTGGCCGTTCGCTCCGTCGAGCGCAATCCACACCTACACGCGGCGATGGAGACCCTTCACCTCATCCGGTGGGACAATATCAAAGGCGACCTGAACTCTGCTGCCCATCTCAGCACATATCAGAGCCTCGTGAAGTCAAGGTCGTCACTCTTTTGGCTGGTCATGACTGGGATTGGCTTGAAGATGGTTTGGCAAATGGGACGCTTTGGGAGTCAGGTGAGCTTCGCTTGTCCTTGTACGCTGTTGCAGTGCTTCTCGTCACGCTGTGCCGTCTCTTCTGGGCTGGATGAAATGAGCCCCGTCCTCTCTTTGTTTTGCATCCTGTTTGGGTACTGCTGCACTGGATAACATCTTGAACGTAAATGAATCGGCATGCATCACTGTTCGCAGCGTCCAGACTTCAGCCTATCTCAACGCTAAGCCTTGGGTAACCGGCCTGTCTCGTAGTATTTTCGAGGCAGATTTTGAGTAATTTCTTCATATTTGAATGACAAGCAGTTGAAGCAGCTGCAGAGGAGTGTTCATGTCCGGAAATGCCGAGATTGGTCGATTGCATCGGGATGCCCGTCAAGGTAGGTGCATGTAAGATGTTCGAAAAGTAACAGTTACAAGTGAGTGAATGAGTCACCGAGCTTTCTGGTCTGGAGTATGGCCAGGATGGACTGCGTTTCGATGAGAAGAAAGGAGCATGACGGCGCAGTCATCAGGAAAATCGGACCTGCCTTGTCAGGCTTACAAGGGAATTCAGCCTGATCCGATTGAAAGTGCCTGGCAATGTGGTGCTGTTGCTGGTCATGAACGGATAGACTGTTTGAACGCCTGGCAAGGGCAACGTCAGTCTGGAATTGCCTGCAATCACCGCTTTCAGGCTGTGTTGCGCAATATCTGACTCACTCAGGTCCGATACCTTCAATGCCTTATACTTTATGGGCAGTTGTAAAGCTATTCTGCCCAGCTGGTATGCTTGTTCGAAGAGCAGAAGGAGTGGGTAGCGATGTTTAACTCTACCCCTACCGAGCGATAAGAGCCATCAAGATCCCGCGATCGCACTCGTCAGTCTTGTCTTGTCACCATCACCTCTCAACTTCACCCCTCTAAAACCTGTGCTAACCATGAATATTTGCACATTTTTATTTCCCCGCCAACCCCACAGGCACGGAGAGTTGTGATAGGGGATAATGCTCAGTGGCAACTAGGTGCGTCGCCTAACTTGACCGCAGGTCTGCGGTCGCAGCCTTCAACTCATTTTTCGCATCAGATCAATCCCCTTTAACCCTTTCATCTTGTGCCTCCTTGCCCTATACACAACTTTTATATATTCATTGCATCACAAACCACCAGCTTCCATCTTGCTGCTTGAACTGCCATGCTGACCTGCCATCGCTTGCGCGACAGCGACTTGCGTGTCCCGGGCGCTTCTTTTCCTCTTCAGATCATTTTTGGTATGGCTTTGCGCGTGTTGTGTGTATAAATTCCTCTTTGTTGAAGCAGCCTGGGAGGAGGTCCGGAACGGCATGGAAGCCGCATTTTTGGCCCGATGCATGACGAAGACTATGTCGGACATTATTCCCACCTATCCTCACAAGAAAGAGTGCATTATCGCAATTTTTAGTTCCACCGAATACCGAAATTTCATGTTTTTGTGTGTTCTTAGCCAGTCTGATCGCGACTGGGAAGGCCTCGTCAGGCATTATCAGACGTTCCGTTTACAGTCTGACAAGCGTCTGACACGTCTGACAATGGCGTTGCTGTCCGACTGTGTCTCTGACATCAACGGTTGGTCCTGTTGTCAGGCATATCCAGGAGCTCCAAACCTGACAGGCCTGACAGTCCTAACAATGCCTGGCATTGCCTCGCCAGGGTGCACCCGATTCTCCTGATGGTGGCAGGCAATAGTCAGCGAGCGCGGATACGAATCTTAGCCACCGCTTCAACAGCCTTTAGCGGACTCGTTCCTCACCCGCCCACCCTTTAGGACGACAGCAGGGCTGAAGCCACCCATCAACTCACCTGCACTATCACTGATTCCCTTGAAGGCCCAACTTCATGTCCTACCCCTACACACGCCCTCTCTTTGTTACCGTCCCGCTCTCGGACGAAGCGCCCAATCAACTTCGGATCATCTTGGAATCAGTGCAACACAAGGTATTCATCTTGATCGACTTCGATCCTGAGGTTGAAGGTGCCAGCCCCGAGGAGATCTTCCGAAACATGACCCGAAGTTGACAGGCAGTGCTGGAGCAGCAGGATGCCAGCCTCGTCTCCGCACCCAGAGTGCAAGATCACAAGGTCGATACGGGAACATTGCTCCCGGGACTCATACTCGCTAACCCTGCCGAACGACGCTGCCATTCGTACATGACTCTGAGTCCTCCGCCGCATGAGAGCCGGCATGCTCCTTCTGGCGGGATTAGACACAGTCGGCAGCCGGATACAGCCCTTCCATGTGCGTTTGAGCTGCACGTTTGACCTCGGTGGACGCTTGAAGTCGCATGGCAATGGGAATTGATCATTTCAACTGAAAGTGGAGCATACTACATGTATCTGAGGAGCGGGTGCGATTGTGCGAGGGCGCCCAGCGACCAGGTCTGCGATTGCGCACGCGCAGTGAAAAGCGAGAATGAATGTACGAATGGGGGGTGATCGCCAACCCGGTAACGTGCAGGAGCGCGCACTTGAACGCCCGGCACAGTTGTACTTGACGAGGGGATTTGAGCGGAAGGTGAATGGCAGCCGGATGAGTGATCGACTCCCAAGTTCGAAAGGCAGGTGAGAGGACATAAGGGCTGTGATGGAAATGAAAGCCTGGAAGAGGTGCATAGCAGCCCGAGTGCGACTCGAAATGCGCCGGAGCGATGTGAGGGTCAGGCGATACACGCTGCGCAACGCCGTGTCCCGACGTCCCATCAAAACAGGTCGACTCCTTCTCCATCGCCTACCAACCACGCCTTTTCAGTATCTCCCCCGATCCCGCCCCACCCAATCTCCTACCCTCTCCTTCCACCCTCCGCCCCTCTCCCTCCATTCACCCCTGTCCCGCTCCCTCCGCGCATCCCGTGTCTCATTCCTCATAAACTGATTATTATATCCGCGCTCACTAATGCCCGGCGTGGGCGGCTCGCTCTCCGCCGCCGCCGCTGCTCGCGCGCGGCCCTTGAGCGCCTCGGCACGGGCCCGCTCGGAGGATTCGCGTGCGAGGCGGGCGGCGCGAGGGTCGGCGGTGGGTGGGGGATGGGAAGAGGAAGAGGAAGGTGCGAGGCAGGAGGAGGAAGACGGGAGATGGTGCGTTATGTGGCGGTGGGCAGCAGCGGAGGAAGAGGTGGCGGGGCGGTGTGAGGTGGAGATGGAGGAGGAGGTGAGGGTGGGTGTGGGGCGCGAGAGAGCGGCCTCTCGTGCGGCAAGGAACTTGGACATGTCTGCCAGGGGGTCGGAGGAGGGTTTGCGGCGCGCGTCGGATTTCCTGTGGCCGCCCATATGTTTAGATGGTTAGTGAATAGTGCGGGGAGGAAGGAGGTGGGAAGTGGGAGGTGGGAAATTGCTTCTGGACTCCCGCACTGTACTACATGTCGCTGCCATTTGACCTTTAGTCGAGGACTAGCTCATGTTTCGTTTGAATTCGTTGTAAAGACCCCAGAAGAGTCTCGTGAACGAATGGTATCGTACCTGTGTGGTCTTGATCCATGATAGCCGCCAGAGCAGATCCCTGCTGCCCTCTCAAGACAGTCGAAAACATCCTCCCCACTGTCCCGGCCTCGCTCGCCCCTCCCCCTGGCGCGCGCCTCGTCGCCGCTGCGCTCGGTGTCGGTACCCAGAACTACACCTGCTCGAGCGCGGCCAAGTACAGCCCGATCGGCGCCGTCGCGAACCTGTACGACCTCTCATGCCTCAAGGGCGACAAGCTCTCGACGGTCCTGGAGCCCGGGGGGGTGCGGGAGAGGAGAGCTCTACTGGGTGCAGGCTGGAGAGGACAAGGCGGTCCAGAAGGCGTTGAGGCGGGACGCCAAGCTGGTCGGTCTTCACACTTTCGTGGCTTTTAACGGCACGGTGCAAATCGGTTTTGAGCTGTTCACGCCAGGGGGGGCTCTCTGGTGGATCCAAATTGCTTTCCAGAACTCCCCCACGTTCGACTTCTCCCCCTACACCCGCGTCAAGCGCGACTACGCGATCCTCACCCGCCGCGCGAACCTGGCCGACCCCCGCGGCAACTCGACTGGCTGAACCTGCGCGCGGTCGATCCTGTTGGCACTCCCGGTGAGCTACATATCCTGAGACTCAGCACAGGCGGCGGCTGACTTCGGGGAACGCCCACAGCTACGATTGTGCTCAAGATCGACACTCGCGGCGGGCAGCCGCCAACTTCGTGTGACCCCAGCAACACCGCGGTGCTGCAGATTCCGAACACTACCAAGGTGAGCTATTTAGTCACAGACTCCTCTAATCCTTCACTGACCTCTGGGCCTCCCTGTATCTCTTCTACCTCTGAACCGTCCCGGAACGAAGGGAGTGGTATCTCGCGCTGCAATGGACAGTACACTTTGAAATGAAACACACTCGTTGCGCAATGCTTGTGACTCTCGCAGATCCAAGGAACTTTAATATACTTTTCAAAGGTCATAAACAGTGCTTCTGCTTCGCATGTCAGAGCTGCACGACTGACGAGCGGATCGACCGATCGAGGACCAGAGAAGACTGCGAGATTGCTCGCGCCAGGGCCAACGAACGCCCACATGCTTGGTCCGACAGCGTCGAGAGAGAACATGATCCAGAGAGTTTCATCAGTTAACTGAGAGTGATTTGAGCATTGGGAGGTTGAGCGTAGGGAGGTGAGCGGTTACGCATCGAGACCCCTACGACAGGACTACCTAGGGCAGCAGGTTTTCGCCCTCCGATAATTATCTGTCTCCTACATTACGATCGCATCGACAATATTGGACGCTATACTCAGATATTAAATGAAGATTGAGGGGGGAAAATGAAAAGGAAAATGTTGAGCAGACGCTGCCACATTGCTGCTTGGGTTAGATGTGGGTGGACGCGCGGCCTCATGACGCACCCTGCTCAACGTGCTCAGCGCCTTCCATCTCCATTCACGCTTACACTTGCATCGCTCCCTCTACTGTCCTACACCCAATTTTTACACCTATATTGCAGGATGGCGAGCAAAAACGTTGAAATGACGCCGGCAGAGTCCGCAGCGCCCACCGCGTCCGCGCAGGAACCGCCCAAGGAAGACGCCGTCTTGTCCGGTGCGTCTTCCCTTCCTGCACGCGACGTACGGCCCGGGATGCTCTCGAGCTCATCATACCCGCGCCGCTATGTTTGAACAGAAATCAAGAACAATGCCGCGCTGATCGAGCGCGCTGTGTCCACTATCGAGGGCCGCTTCACGAGCCGCGTGCTGAGGACGCTCACCGGCCTGAGGCGGCGGTTGAATGGCGAGGTTCTCCGGGAGGCGGTCTCTCTTGCGAGTGCGTTTTTGTCTTCTGGATACCGATGAGACGATACTAAAGAATGGGAACACCCAGGCCCGTCTACGCAGACTGCCCTCACCCCCTACCTCCCCTCCGCATCCACCACCTCCACCTCCGCCATGGACGTCGACACCACCACCGAGACGCCCTCTAAGAAGACCCCTGCCGCGCGCGATCTCTCGCCCGAAGTCGACGTGTACCTCCGGCTTCTTGTCATCCTCTTCCTCATCGACCAGAAGAAGCTCGTTGCTGTACGCGTGCTGCAGCATCTGGACCTGCCCGACGGAACTGAGCTGACGGGGCAGGGCTTCTCCCACAGGCTCTGGATCTTTCCACCGCCACGCTGCAGCTCGTTCAGGCTGCGAACCGCCGCACGCTGGACGCGCTCGCGGCCAAGGTCTGGTTCTACCACTACCGCGCTTACGAGCTGCTCGGGCGTGAGCTCGAGGTCCGGACGCAGCTCCTTGCTGCTCAGCGCACGGCGGTCCTGCGCAAGGACGTTGACTCTCAGGTGCGTCGGCCATCACATTTCGGGTCATCATGGACTGAGTGTTGAGAGGGTATCCCGTATGCAGGCCGTCCTCCTCAACCTCCTCCTTCGCTCCTACCTCTCCACCAACTCCTACGACCAGGCAGATAAGCTCATCGCCAAGACGACTTTCCCCGAGGGCGCCGGCAACTCGCAGCTTGCGCGTTACCTGTACTACCTCGGTCCGTTGTCGCGTCTTGCAGAGTGCGTCGATCGGCCGCTGACCTGTCTGTAAACAGGCCGCGTTCGCGCTGTTCAGCTGAACTACACCGAAGCGCACCAGCACTTGCAGCAGGCGATCCGGCGCGCACCGAATGTGACCGTCGCGCCTGGCTTCCTGCAAACTGTACGTTCTCCGCATCGAATGAGAAGCCACAACGCGAATGCTGAAGCGCAAGTTGAACCGCGCAGGTCCACAAGTTCTTCATCACCGTCGAGCTGCTCATGGGCGACATCCCCGAGCGTTCGATCTTCCGCCAAGAGGTGCTGAAGAACGCGCTTGAGAAGGGCGGGTACCTGTCCATCGTGCAGGGTATGTCTCAGCCGCGTTCACCTAGCCGGGAGGGACACAAATGACTGATGCCAAGCGCGCCCGCTCGACAGCCGTCCGCGTCGGCGACCTCTCGCTCTTCCAGTCCGCGCTCAACGAGCACGCCCAGTCTTTCCTGCATGACGGCACGCACACGCTCATCCTCCGCCTCCGGCACAACGTGATCAAGACGGGCCTGCGCATGCTCAGCCTCTCCTACTCGCGCATCTCGCTGCGCGACATCTGCGCCAAGCTCCGCCTCGACTCGGAGGAGGACGCCGAATACATCGTTGCCAAGGTTCGTCTATCGCACAGCCTAAACGAAAACGACGCTGACTGCGAGGTGCGCGACACCACACCAGGCGATCCGCGACGGTGTGATCGACGCGACGCTCGAGCACGAGAAGGGCTACATGCAGTCGAGCCAGCAGGGCAATGTGTACGAGACGGACGAGCCGCAGAGCGTCTTCCGCCAGCGCGTCGCGTTCTGCCTCGACCTCCACAACGAAAGCGTGAAGGTACGTCACCGTTTCCCCGTCCCAGCCTTCCCATTCAAGCCCAACCTTTCCTGGGACCGTGTCTCTGACGCACACGCTGGTTGTGAACTTCAGTCGATGCGCTACCCGCTCAAGGCGAACGCGACCGACCTGGCAAACATGGAGGAGGCCCGGGAGCGCGAGGCGCGCCTGGCACGCGAGCTCGAGGAGGGCGACCTCGATGGGGATGAGGACATGGGCGACTTTGATGGGCTGTAGATTTGGAGAGGTACCGACCGGTTGACATGAAGAGGCGTTGGTGGACGCGCGTTTTGCCACGCATAGCGAGAAGACTCGAGTCTTATTGTCGTGCTGTGGCGACAGCGATCGCTCCATGCGTGTGGCTCCGTCTCGCTCAGAATGTCGCCAAGGCCATCGTGGCGGATGCCAGGCCTTCGTGTGGGCAGATAGCGTGTGCACTTCGCAGAGTCGCGTGCGCACTTCGCAGAGTCGCGTGCGGTGTGACACCCAAGTGGGGCCAAATTGATGGGAGAGGGGTTTCCACATCAGGCGCGACTTCATTGCTATGGGTCTTTGCGCTGAGCAGTCTGCCTCGTCTCATTCTCTCTCCACCCACACGAAGGCCTCTGCTCTGAACGCGCCCGCCCATCAAGCGTCCGGCGTCAAACACCTCCGAGCTTGCACCCGAGGCGTTGGCATGCGACTGATTGTATTTCGCCGACGAGGGGTCATGCCATGTCGTCTGCCCGATAAGGCCTCCTGCGAGGGGAGATGAGAAGAAGTAAGGTGTTGTTTTTGAGGTATATGAGAAGGAGTCGAAGTGCCAGTGAGTTCGGCTTTCAAGTTCGCAGCGGTGGCAGTCGAGCGTGACCTTGCGTGACCTTGCGTGACCTTGCGTGATCTTGCTGACTTCCGAAAGATGGATCCTTCGCCTTCAGTGCTGTACTTCCATCCGCTGAAGCAACTTCTTCAATAATATCTCCGCAGGAGATACTGTAGAGTACCCGGTGCAAAGAGAATGATGAACGGCTGCAGCGGTCGCGCCAGCAACCTTCCACCCTTTTCTTCTTGCTTGGCTGTCGAAGCATAAGCCCTGGGATCTGCCGCATCTGCACTGTGTTTCACCGTCCGTTTTTGCAGGTCCAATACCCTCAAGTGTGGAGAATCTGTGTGTACTGCGCTCTGTTTTGACTTTGCCGTGCTGGCGGATATGCGGTCGTTGACGACTGTTTCTTGAGCTGGTCAATGCAAACGGTAGCACTACACAAGTCAGGCCCAGTATAGTAATTCAAGCATGTGTCGATCAGTTCATCGCAGTTACAAGTGAGACTTCCTCCGCTCCTGCAGGAATCCGTCAAAGTACGTCTCCAGCGCCTTCCATCCAGCTTCCTCCAGAGGCACAGCAACACCAACTGCAACGAACGATGAAAGTCAGTTCAACTCTCAACCCTCACTAAGGAGGAAGGGCGACTGCAAGACATACCATATCCGTCCGGGCGCACAACCACAATTCCGCCGTCCTCCAGCCCGTACTTGCGGTGGGTCCCGCCGACGTGGCGCTCGTCCGGCCCGTTCCCAATGCGGTCCCCTGAAGGATCCTCGTCGTCCGCGTAGATCATCGCGTTCAGGCCGGGCAGGTCGCGCAGGTCCTCAATCTCAAACCCGAACCGGCTCTCGCGGACGACAGTGAGGATGGAGAACCAAGGGTTGAGCTCTCTGTGAATCGGAAGCGTGAAGCGGGGGTCAGCTTAGTAATCACCGTGACGATGAATTTGACTGGAAGAGAAGTGCACGCACTCGTAGCCCATCAACCCCGTGTTCAGGACCTCCGGCAGCGGCCGCTTCACGTCGGGCAGGGGCGCGTTGAAGCGCTGAACGAACGAGCGGGGCGAAGTGAGGTACTTCGACAGCTGCGCGAGCTTGGGCTTGTTCTGCGCGAGCCGGCCCGCAAGGACGTAGATGCGGAAGCCGCCCGGCAAGTCGTACTGGATCTCGTGGATCAGGCGGACCGGGGCAGTGTTGACGCAGCGAGTGACACTGAAGCAACATCGACGTCAGGTGGTAAGGAAAATTGGACAGCGCGAGAAAGGTCGAGACGCACGAAGCGGGCAGGAGACGCTCCCCAGCGCGGAGCTTGAGGCCTTCAATCGGCTGCAGGCCGATACGCGACAGGTTGTCGTTCGGGACGATGAGCGAGCCCATCTCGTAGTTGACGCCCGCGCCCGTGGTGAACGCGGCATTGCGGCGCTGCACGTTCGCGAAGTGCGCCTTGCGCTCGGCCGGCGACATATTAGCCTAAACGGCCCGAAAGCAAGATTTGTGAGTTGAGCTGAGCGGCGGAGAGGAAGCAGATGATACGCACGACGTGAGGGGCAGACTTAGGGACCTCGCCCGAGAAGAGCGCGGAGTACTCCTCGTCGAAGTCAATGAGGCGCTTGCCAACCTGAAGACGACAGACAAAGATCCTGAATCAGTGCGACAGATTCCCAAAGTAACTCAGTGGAGAACGCACCTTCCACCGCTCATCGTGGTAAGTTTGCAGTAGGGACTCAGGCGCGAGACCGCGGAGGACGAGGTTGAGCTGCAAGCAGGCGTTCAGATCTGTTTTTCGTGCAGAAAGTGACTGTTTGGAGTAACGCACCTTAAAGCTGAGGTTGTGGGAGTCCATCAAAGCGGTGTTCATGCCCTGGCCGGCCTTGGGGCTGTGAGTGTGGCTGCCGACCGAAATGGAAGTGAGTCAACGGGGGGGTCCCTCGAAAAGCCCGCAAGCCTTAAAATAAAGACGGACCATGCATCTATAAAATCAGACAAGTAAATGTCAGGTGTGACGCTCTTCCCTGGAAATGAAGAAAGTGGCTGAAACTGACCGCCAGCGATGAAGACCCGGTTGTTAAGGGAGTACTGGTTGACGAGACGCTGGCCGATGGGGTACGCTGATGCAAAAGAAATTAGTCTGCTTCCATTCAAGATGGGAGAATTAACTACCTACCCGTCCACCACTCGACCTGCTCAAACTCGAGTTTGTAGGGCGCGATGATCTGGTGAACACGTGATGAGCCAGGAGAACTATCGAACGAAGGATGGAAGTGATCGTCTGGTCTGCATACCTTCTTGTCCGCCTCCATGATATCCTCAGCCTTGACCTTCCATCGGGCAGTAGTCGCAGGCTCGGCCGACTTGCTGCCGGTCGCCTTGTTGACCTGCGTGTACAGGCGGACAATCGGCTTGCCCTGCTTGTTGTTCTCGCGCGGGAAGATGTACATGGCTGTGTGTCACAAAGTCAGGATCATCTGAGTTACGGTCTAGATTATAAGTGGGCTGACGTACCGCCATAGTTCTGAGAGTGAATGGCAGCGATCTTCCGGAGGTCAGGGAAGTCGGACTTGACAACTGCGACGCGTACGGAAAGTGAGCCGTCGTGCACTACCGTGTAAAGACGAGATATTTAGGGAAACGTACCAGCATCAATCGCACCCCAGAGAGTGTCGACGTAGTCACCAGTCATGAAGACGCCGTGGTTCTCCTCCATGAACAAGCGCACGGCCGAACGACCACCGTCGCAACCAACTTGCCCCAGCGAGCTCTTTCAGCTGTGTCTGTACATGACACGGTGCAACAGCCATGGTGCTTACCGAGGTACTTGGTGCGCACCGTCTTCAGCTCGCCGCCGTCCGTCGCGCCCTCCGAAGACGGCTCGCGCTGAAGCGTCACGCTGACGGGGTATGCGCCCGTCTCGGAGAGCTCGAAGCTCTTGAATCCCCAGGGCCGTGTAACACGGAGGCCGTGGTCGTCCATATCGCGCAGGAAAGCCTGCTCAATCAGACCTATTCAATCTCTTCTAGTTAGAGCATAAAAACCCACAGATCAACTAGGAAATGGAACACGCACCTTGTTGCAGGCCGAGCGTACACCCGTCCTCGATCTCCAGCTCGTCCGGGAAACTCTGCGCCCGGCGAGAGCGCTCAATGCCCTTGCCGTCCGCCGTCGGGTCCCAGAAGGTGCGCTCGTAAGAAGCAGAGGAACGAGATAAGAGGATGTCGCCGAGAGGCTGCATGTTCTTGAGGACCTCGATCGTTCGGGGTTGAATGCCGTCAGCGCGGCCGGCTGTGGGGACCGAAGAAGGTTGAGTGCTTCGGTACAGGAAGACTAGAGAACATTGCCATGCGCACCGGTAGTAGGCTCGGTGCGAATGTCCGCAACGAGGACCTTGTGGCCCCCAAATCGAGCGAGCGAGGTCGCCAGCATCAGACCTGGCGTCACAGCCATCCGAAATCAATGCCTTGTTCATGTCACCTGTAAGCGTATACCACGGAACGCACCAGCAGGCCCGGCACCAATGACCACGACGTCCCACTCCGAGTTGGCCTGAACATCGTTGAGGGCATCGGGGTAGTCGTGCTCGTACGCGTCCTTGTTGGACTGCTCCTGCTCCTTGGACATGTTGAGGTGCACGGTTAGAGATAGGCGAGGATGAGAAGGGGGATAGAAGTGAGGTGAGAGTGTATTGTGGATAGTGATGAGGGGGAAAGAGAAGACGCCTGGGAGCATTTAAGGAGGGCGGGACAGGGCAGCCGAAGGGAAGCGTTCGGGGAATGCTACCCGGCAGGCCAGAGATCGGGAGGGGCGTCCGGAGTCCGGTCAGTTAACCTTGCTAGGACAAGGCCTTCAGTACAGAATCAATTCCACAGAGTCGTAAACGTTCTTCAGATTAATATACAGGCACGACTGTTGCAATCTCTTCAGAAGCTGGGAGCGCGGTCTCGAGGCGACGGAGACGAGAGCTCACGGAGCCGACGCGTCCGTCGTTGGCGGACCTTTTGATTTGCCGCTCGAGGGCGCCCCGCAATCCCGGTAAATGCTGCCCGCCTGAAACCGACCTGGCCAGTTTCGCGAAATGGCTGACTGGTAACATAGCAACAAGCATTCTGCTATAGCCTCACACGAGCAAGGCCGGAAATTATCAAAAAGTCGAACGTGGCATGCATGCCCAAGATAAGAAAGGGGTACTCGTTAGCCGCTCAAAGGCTCGCGTTCCACATCTCAGCCTGCAGTCTCTCCACCGCAGCCGCGTCGTCCCACCCAACCAGAGCTTCCTGCGACCGCGGTCTCCACGAGGCGGAAGGCGACCTCCCGTCACCTCCCTCGCCGCCAACCATCTCGATCTCGGGAGCCAAGCTTGGAGAGGGCTCTGGGTCCGCCACTTCGCTCGACGCCATGTCAAGCTCTCGCTCGGCAAGGAGGCGGTTGAAGCGGTCCTGAATAGGGCAAGATTGTTAGTTACTATGCTAAACTTGAATTCGGACTGAAAAAACCGCACGATACGTGCTAGTCCAACGACGAGCGCGAAGGTCTGGACGCGCTCGTCGGGCGTCATGTCGAGGATGTCCGTGAGGGGTTTGAGGGCGGTCATCGCTGCGGCGGCGAAAGGATTGATGCTCTGCGCGAGGTCGACCTCATCCTGAGCAGACATTGTAATGTCAGCATCACGTACAAACATACCAGCGTCGGCCACAGAGGACGCTCACCTCCGTCTCTTCCATATCCAGTAGCCAGCTTCGGTCGTCGGCCCACCAGGTCGGCTGCGCCGTCGCCCGCCGCTCCCCGACCTCTCTGACGGCGCGCGCCGTCTCCTCCGGCGTTTCCGCGATGACAACGACTATCCCGCCCACTCCTGAATGCTCGATTTGCGCCTTGAGTGCGTCGATCGCGCGTAGATTTGGCGGAGTGAGCTGGTACGGCGCGAGCTTTCCGGGCTTGTAATTGGAGGCGTACGCCTCGAGCACAAGTGTGATCTCATCGTACTGCTGCGCCTGCCGGATGCGCACGAGCTTCTCGGCGAGCGCGGGCCCGGAGGTTGGCAGCCCGGCGATCCGGTGCAGGAGGACCGCTGCGTCTGGGTCGAGCACGATGTCGACGTTGCTGAGCGACTCGCGCTCGACGAGCTCGATCGACTGCTGCGAGGTGAGGGCGCGGTAGACGAGGATGTTGGAGAGGAAGCCGGTCGAGGCGAAGTAGACGTGCGTTGTGCTTGGCGGGGGCGGAGGGGAATGCAGCGGCAACTGCGGTTGGGGTGCATCGACAGGTGGAGAGAATGATGCGATGGCGGGCGCGACGATTTGCGGAGCGGGGGAAGTAGCTTGCGACGATGCGAGCGCCTCCAGCTTGCGGTTCCGAAGCCAGTTGCCGAGAGCGATCGAGACACCTGCTTGGTGCAAGTTGTCGCCGACGGCCGAAGGTATTGGCGTGTTCTCGATTACGGGGACTGCAGCCACTGCGTGGAGGGCGGGAGGCGCAGCAGGGCTCGAAGGACGGTAGAACTCGACATAGCTGAGCTCATCGCCATCTCCGTCCTCCTCCGCCAGCGGCTGTTCGGGCGCCCGTAGCGGCGACGGCGACGGTGAAGCAGGCTGGGCAAGGCGCGGAGCCTTGGGAGGGGCTGGTGCGGGCGACAATTCTACGTCGCTCGAGTGCGTGCGCTTGCGCGATGCGGAAACGGACGAGCCCACGTCAGACGCCGCGGCGGCAAGCTCAGACCGGGTGAGGAGGACGTCTTCCATCGGGGAAGGTCGAACTGGGAGAGCGTTGGGAAGCGTTTCCTCGACGGCGAGTATCGGGTCGAACGGCTCCAGCGCCGTCGATGCCGACGACAGCAGCTGCTCGGCGTCTGCTTCGTTTTGCCAGTCCTCGATTCGCGCCACATCCTCGACGCGCGGGCGAGAGCCAGACGTGTAGTCGAACGGGCTGGCCATATGCCATGGGTTTATCAGCAAAAGACCGGGACGAGGATAATTAAACGGGCGAACGTACCGCCAGACTAGCTCGCGCTTCAGGGTCTTGAAATTCTTGGATACATCCAGCCGTACGCGTACGTCCGCTTCTCGCGGCGGTCCAAGAGAAGCGGTCGAGATCTTGCCCTTCTTTGGCTTACGCAGCGGTGCGATATCTGCGAGCTTGAGCGGGACTAACGGTGGGTCGTTGGGGGAGGTGAAGGGTAAGGTCGGCAAGTCCGGAGGAACTGCGAATGGCTCATGTCAGAAGACGTCGGTACAGCCCAAACGAGATCGACGCACGCTCCAGCTCGAGACCCTCCTCAACGACGAGGCGCTCGCGGAGGATGAAGGCCTCAGACGCCCCGAGTTCGCCGTCGCCGTCCAGCTGGAGCCCGGCGAGCGACAGAAAGTCGGTGGCGTCGTGATGCGGCTCAGGCTCTGACTCAGCGGCCGTGGCCGTCAACTCCGAAGGAGCGAGAGGCTGGGGCGGAACCTCGTGCGAGGAGGGCTCGAGAAGCGCGAGAGCGTGGTGCAGCGAAGTCGGACTGTGTATCACAGCGGGTGAGGACATACCGGAAGTATCAGCTACTACTGAGACGTACGCTAGAGTATCTGAGGTCTTCGCAGAAGCCTGAAGATCAAGACTTCGAGGAAGAACGCCTTCGTCTATAGCGATGCGGGTCAGCGTCCATCCAGCTCACAAGTGGCTGTTGATCGCCAACTCACCCATCTTCAGATCTTCGGTCCTCACAAATGGCGGTGAAGACGGCAATGTGGATGACGGCGCTGGTCTGCTGTCCGGCGACCTTGACGCCGGAGACGCGGGGAAGGAGGAGGGAAGTTGAGGAAGACGGTCTGTTGCTGTGTCAGTGTGCGATTGGGAAGGGTCATCAAGGTCGCTCACCGAATTCATCCAGCGTCTTCTGCGTCACCTCTTGGTCCATCACGGTCCTGGGCAGCTCGGGCGCCACGCTGCCAAGCAGGTCGCCCACATCCGCCATATCCAGCTTCTCGTTCTGCGCGTTCCGGAGGTCGAGCTCGTGGACGGCGGGCGATGAAGCGGGCGAGATGGGGAGGAGAGGCGGGGAGAGGAAGGGAGCAGCACGTTCCTGTACATCAGGTCAGCGTGGGGCCTGGCTCTTTGAAGAGAGATGAGCACCTACTCGCATCTTCGTCCACGCGTCCTCGTCCGCGTCCTCGTCTACGAAGCCAAGCCAGCTGTCGGGCTCTTTCGGCTTGGGGATCTTAGACGGTCGCTGAGGAAAGAGTGTCATGGCGCTGCGGAGAAGAGCGACTGAGTCGGCTGGACAAGACGGGGTGAGCGCACTGTCGTCCGCGACGCTTCAGGTCAGTGAAGAATCTGCAGTCGGATTGGCTGGCACGGTCCAGCGCACAGCATTTGGTCGGTAGAAGGGAGCGACGCGAGCTCATGCGAGAAGTCTGGCGGAATAGCGAAAAGCAGCTTGCCCGAGTCGGCGACCTCGGCCAGGGACCGGGGGACGTCGTCCTCGGCAGCGGAGGAAGGCCGAGATGATCCAGCCAGGAACGGATCCTCGAACCGGACGTTCATGAGCGCGAAAGGTGCGGGAGCGTCTGTGGGTGGTCATTTCAGTACATTCACACGCCTGCGAGATCGAGTGGATGCGCACCGATAATTACGTCCATGGCTGCCTCGCTCAACCGCTTCGCCTTGTGCCCTGCCAGCACGGCCCTCAACAGCTCGGCGACGTCCCGCTGCATCTCAATCTTCTCCTCAGGCAGGGAGATGCTCCTCCATGCTGCAACAGACTCCTCGAAGCTCGGCAGACCGTCATCCGCAGGCGGGGGCTCTTCCCCCAAGATCGCGAGCCCGGCGTCCTCCGTGTAGATGCTGGCGTCAGTAGCGTAGTATTGGACAGCATAGGCTTTCAGGCGCTCGAAGTCCGCGTCAGATAGGGCGTCAGGGTCTACACTCGGCGAGCGAAGCGGGGAGGAAGATGCCATGATATTGTGGCTTCCGGCGAGCGGGCAGGTCGAAGATGGTAGTGGTAGCGTGTCAAGGAAGAAGATGTGTCGCGCACGCGAAATCGGCGTCGTGTCCTCGGCCCTGACTCGATAATGACCTTCTCACAGACCATTCTTTACTTGAGATGAAAAGCACAAGTCCTGAAGTTTTTGCAATTATGCCAAACTAATTCATTTCGTTAGTAAGACCCGTTGCAGCATTGAGTTGTGCTGCATTCCGCTCGACCTGCTCTCACGTATGACTCAACGTGCATGCGTTCAATTCATGTGCGGAGTGCGGCCGTGCAACGATCTCGCCGCATCTATGCCCGAAATAACTTAAGTGCCTCCCAAGCTACGCACATGAAACACGAAATCCTGTTTTGCTCGTCATCGCTGTCCGTTTTGTCCGTCATCGCTGCCCTCCCCGACCGACCGTACGGCGCTTACCGCCCGAGGTTGCGCAAAAAGGTGTTGTATCAATAGAATCAATGTCAAAAGGCAAGAGAATAGTAACTAGAAAAGCGCCGCAGGCAACTCAGATCCCCGGTCGCACTCGGAAAAACCCACATCCACAGCTCATAATCATCGGCAGGATGTCCCCGTCTCTTCCCCAACCCCATCCCCTCAGACGAACGACCGCAGCCCACTGGCCGGTGCGCCAATCTGCATCCACGCGAAGGCAAGGCGAAGGGAAACGAGTCAGTACAGCCCCGGGGGTGAACGAGGGAGAAGCAGATGCGAGAAGACGCACGGCAGTTACGCCCGAGATGCGGCAGACCGAGCCCTTGTACTCGGGCAAGTAGCGCGCATTGGTGTATGGGTCCCGTACGCTCGGCGCGCCGGCGTAGATGGGCGTGAGGCTCGCCGCGCAGACGTCGAACTCTGCAAACTCGTCGTAGTCGACCTCGACCGCGTTGCGCGGGTTCCGGTCACCCGCAGTGACCTGGCTCTTGGCCTACCGCATCACCCAGAAATTATTGCGCAGTTAGCTGCCTGCAACTTGCCTCATGTATGCGCAAGCACGAGAAACGACGCACCTTCGCAACGACGTTGGCAGCGGTCGGGTTGAGGTCGAGGAGCTTGCGCGCGAACGTCGCGGCGGTGGAGACGTTGCCGGCCTTCTCGAACAGGTTTGCTGCGGAGCGGAGCGCTAGCTGGAGGTGCGCGGGCTGGAGCTTGCGGTGGGTGAAGTACGCGGCGAGTTCGAGGATACGCTTCGTGCTGTCCGGCTCCTCCTGGGATAGCCGCCTGCGCTCGATCTCGAGCGTCAGCCCGAGCAGGTACTCCTTGGCGACCTCGACGAGGTCCTTGACCTGCGTACCCCGAACACAAAAGCCAGCCAAGTCAACGAACAAACTCTATGCCTGAAGAGTTCAAGAAGCATCAACGAACCTCCTGGGCCTGCGCCTCGCTCTCGACAACGACGAGCAAGAGCAAGTGGAGGATCTGGCGGAAGATCGCGGCGGCCTCAACAAACTTGCCGAGCTTGAAGTGGCGGTAGCCCTCCTGGAGCTCGCCCGCGGCAATGCTCTGCAGCGAGCGGCCGACGACGGGCAGGACGCTTCGCGGCTCGGTCTCTTCGGGGTTGCGGCGGAGGTGGATCGGCAGGGGCGCGTGGGACGCGTTGGCGGGGAGGTAGACGTGCGCTGAGCGGTAGGCGGAGAAGAAGAGGGGCTTGAGCGGCTCAAAGTTGACGGCGCCGACTTGTCGGTTGAGCAACTGCGATCAAAGCAGGATCAGCCGCCGCCTCTTCTAATCGATTCGTCGCCCAGCAGCAACGAGCGCACCTGCATCGCCGTCTCAAATGACCCAGCAGCGACATGATCCCCAGCAAGGGGCGAGTTCCTGACCCAAAGGTCGACCTCGCTGATCCCGGGCGCCGCGCCCGCCGCGTCCTCCTCCGTCGCCGCGGGGCCCTCCTCCGCGCCCGGCTCCTCAGGAACCTCGACCGGCTCGCCATCGTCGAGGTCCCACGCGTCCGCCTCGTCCTCCGCGCCGGCCCCTTCGTCCTCGACCGCCGCAAGGGGGTCCTCGGACGCGGCGGCCCACTCATCCAGCTGCTCCGATACGCCGTTCGCCTGAGACGGGTCCGCAGGGTCATACCCCTGCGCGAGCGCACGGTCGAAGAAGCTCTCGCCCGAGGACAGCGACGGCCAGTTTTCGCGGTGCGTCTCGTACACCGGCTGCGGGGGCTTGATGTCCGCCTTCTTCGCGAGCTGCGGAAGCGGCGGGAGCGAGTCCTCGTCGAGCCCGGCAACTGCCAGAACCTCCGCGGCGAGCTCGTCGAGACCGTTGGTCTTGGCGGTCATGTACGCGAGCGGGTCTGCCCAAAACCACCGCTCGTTCAGCGAAGCCGCCTTCCAGGTTGAAACACCACCAAGAGAGACGCACAAAGCCCGACGTCCGTGAGGACCTTGACGCGGCCCTCGACGTCACCGAGGTACAACGAGTTGTGGAACCGGCTCATCTGGTCGCCACGCATCTCCGCGATCTTCTGCATCTTCTTGAGCTTGTCGGTGTTGCCGGTAGTGAGGTAGAGGAACGAGAGGCGGTCGAAGTTCTTGGTGCGCTGGTACGCGATCTCGACGATCTGCATGGCGCGAGCTTCTCTCAGCGCTGTTGCTCCAGGAAGAGAACCCAACCACCCAACGGACCTTGTGGTTGCCCTGCTTGAGCGCCTGCTGTCCGAGCCGGTTCCACGCCTCCTCGCGGTCGATCTCCTTGGCAGTCTCGAGCGCAACGTCGAGATTACCGCACTCGATAGCGAGATCGAAGCGGGTGTTCTTCTCCTGGACGAAGTGCAGGGCGATCTAGTGGTGCCAAACCTCCTCCCCATCAGCACCGAGCTTTCCATCCCTCCTCCTCAGAATGGCCAACCCACCTCCGGGTACCCTTTCTTCTGCAAGTACGCGATGATGGCCTGGCCGACGAGGTTGCTCGTCCGGATGATCTGGAGGACCTCGTCGTAGTTGCCTTTGACGAGGGCGAGCTTGAAGCGGTACTCGGTGGGGTCGATCGCGATCTGGCGCGGGCGCGCCTGGCGGTCGAGGCAGTGCACCGTCTTGCCCTTGATGCGCACGAGGTACACGGGCTGCTCGAGCGTCCGGATGATGCCGTTGTCGCTGGTGCCCGCATCCGCCATTATCATCGGTGCTTTCTCTGGATGACCCACGAGTGGAAAGACATGCGACTCACCCGTTCGGCAGCGCATACTTGATGTGGTTCAGCGTCGAGTAGATGAGGATCCCGCTGTCGTCCCACGCGGCGGACTTGATGCGGATCGTCTCGTGGATGAGGCTGCTGGAGCCGAGCGACTTGTTGGCGATGGTGATAGCTGTTCACAAACAACCAACCAACCCGTCAATCAGTCCATCCGCTCTCTTCCTCTCACAGAACTCAAACCCCAGGCCGTCAACTCAGACTCACTGTGCTTGCTCAGCAGCGCGACGTTCGAGCCGTCCGCGCTCCAGACGACGTACTTGACCGGCGGCGTCGCGAGCTCGGCGAGGACCTTCTGCTGCTGGATGTCGAAGAGAATGACCTGGGACGGGCCGGCGAGGAGGAGTCTCGCCGTGCCGCCGTAGAAGATCTCGTTCGTCTGCACGGGGCACTTGACCGTCTTCGTGAGCGAGTTTGCGAGGTCGCGGATCTCGATGGACTGTGCGGGGCAGGGCACGGGGGCGGCACTATCAGCGAGCGCAGCGCATGGATAGAAGACAGCCGGGAAGGACGAACGCACCTGAGCGATCCGGTCGAGTACAGCAAAGCGGTTGCGCGCGACAAAGATCGCGCTCGCGCCGCTGCCGCGCTTCCCGTCCGTCGTCGAGTCGCGAAGCTCGCCGCCCGCCTGCGGGTCCTTGGGCAGCGCGACAAGCTCGTACACGCCGTTCTCAGTCGGCTGTCACAATCCCAGTCCCACGTCGGTTAATCACCCACCCACATCATCCCTAAGAGCCAAGCAACAGCAAACGCACCGAAGTGACGATGACGCTCTTCTCGGCGGGGTTGAAGCTGAGCGAGCGCGGGGGAGTGTACGAGGTTCCGAGCTTGCGGACGGAGAGGACGCCGACGTCGGCGCCGGTGACAAGGTCGTGCTGGCGGACGTACTTGTCGCGGACGTAGTAGAGCGTGTTCTGGTGGACGGCGAACGCGGGGCGCTCGCGCTCGAGCTTGAACACGATCAGGCCGTTGTCGTGGCCCGCCGCGAAGAGGTTGAGCTCTGGGTGCGCGGTCAGGACCCAGAAGCGGTCGTGCTCGCGGCGGAAGGTCTGCACGGCGGAGCGCTTGGTCATGTCCCAGACGCGGATCGTCTTGTCCTCACCGTCCGAGACGATGAGCTCGTGCCGCGGGTGGAAGAGCGCGGAGGAGACGTTGTTGAAGTGCCCGCGGCAGGTGTCGACCTCCCAAGCCTTGGTCTCAGACATGCGCCAGAGCTTGATCTGCCGGTCGTCGCCGGCGGAGACGATGAGGGGGAGGGTGGGGTGGAACGCAGCCCAGTTGACTATCCTCCCCGCAATCCGTCAGCCCATCGAGTTCCCTCGCCCTTTCGCGCCCCTTCCCATATCGTTCCGCCAAGACACAGGAAGAACGCACCACCGCGGTCGTGACCCTCGAGCACGTACTTGACAACCGCGTCCGTGTTGCCAAAGAGGTCGGCCTGACCCTGGTTCGCACGCTGGATCTGCTCCTCGAAGCTGAGGGGGATCGCGGTGGTGTTCTTCTTGCGGAGGCCGCTGATGTCCCACACGCGCACGGTCTGGTCCATGGACGCGGAGACGATGAGGTCCTCCTGCGGGTGCCACTGCGCGCACATGATGTAGCTGCAAAGGGTACAGCATGAGCATTCAGAAACGCGAGGTTGTGGAGGGGGTGAGAGGAGAAAAGGCGCACTGGTTGTGGCCGGTGAGGATCGCGATGCAGTTGCGCGACTGCCAGTTCCAGATTCGGATGGTCTGGTCATCGGAGGCGGAGAGGATCCAGGGGTGGGTGTGGTGGAAGCTGTGAGAGAAATGTGTTTAGTGGGGGTGAGAGCGAGGGAAACCGGCATGCGATACTGACAAGACCGTGCGGACGTAGTCGAGGTGTCCGTGCAGGGTAAAGAGGCAGCGGCGGGTCTTGTAGTTCCAGACCTTGACCTGCTCTCCGCCAGTCCCATTAGCACTGCGTGAACATTGTGCCTCGCAGCAAAAACGCGCCTTGTAGTCATCACCACCACTTGCGAGCAGCGGCTGGGTCTCGTGGAAAGAGATGCCGCGAACAGGACCTGCTCGGGCACCGCTCAGCGTCCGTGTCCGCCTCGCAGCCAAGGGCAAGAGCACGCACCATCATGCTCATCAAAGCGGTCTACCAGAGTGCCCATCTGGTAGTTCCAGAGCTGGATAGAGCCATTGTGGAGGGAGGCGGCGAGGAGGGGCTGTTTGGGGTGGAAGGCTGGGTGGGTGCGGGGGATCTGTGAGCTCGCGCAGGCGCTCGGAGGGTGCGGGGTCGGCTGGACACGCACCGATGCCCTTCACACGCGCGCTTTTTGACTCGAACTGATGGTCTGGGTGTAAGCAGCACGACCATGGAGCCTAACAGTCGCGAGGGTGCAGCGTACTTTTGTGAGCATCTGCATGATGGCAGGTGTGCAAGGCGTTTACGCGAGCCTGAGCGCGTTCTGAAGGGGGAACAAGAGGGAGCCCGCCTGTGTAGAATCGCGTGTAGGGGTCGGTAGGAAATGAAAGAAATGGGGAGGAACGTGTATCAACGTGTGTGACTGCGAGGAGGACGTGTTCGGCGAAGGTGAGGAAGCCAGCGCACGCGCGAGCCTGGGAATGCGGCTCAAGGCGGTTGCGGACTTGTTTGATTTCATTCCGGCGTTTGCAGCCAAGTGACATTGCACGGTCATTGCAACACCCTGTTTGTTAAACAAATGACATCGTATTGAATACTCTGACCATAAATAATGATAGACTGCTTGATATCATCAGACGAAAATGCGAGTAATCCATCGAGTACACCGTTGTCGGAAGCGCGACCCTTGATGTTGCCAGGCCGGCCCGGGCTCAAGACGCGTCCGGCGCACGCTGCTGGCTGCCTGCACCTTCCATCGACCACACTCGAGCTTGATCTCTGGCCCCACCCACACCTACACCCACGCTCTTTATTGAATATACACGACATTCGGTCTGTACGCCGCCAGCCATGGCGAGCAGCAGCGAGAACAATGTCGCGTACTGCCTCCTCGCGGAGTTCGACATCGACCAGGGATCCACGTCCGTCTTCCCGCTCGCCGCCATCTCGACACCCGCACTCACGCATACAGCTATACTTTCGCAGTCTTTCACACCAATACCCTTTCCCCACCGGCACAGATGACCAGTGCGCCTGCATATCCTGACCTCGGGGCACAGCACGCGCTGACAGCCGCGCACACACCGCAGCCTCCTCGCCGACTTGATGATCCCCGAGGGCGCACACGATCAACACGAGGACTGGACCATCTTTTTCCTCAACCAGACCCCAGCCAACACCATCGCGCCCCCGCTCGACTCCGAGGCGCCCACACCCCCCCTGCGCTCGCGCGAGTTTGGGGCGCCGGCAGAGCCGGAGGAGGACAAGCCGGAACTGCTGTATGTGTTGAACCTGGTGCGGACAAAGAAGGACGATACGGTGCCGAGGTGAGTTGCACGTCTAGATCGTCGTGTCATGGAGTGGTGGTTTAATCCTGGAGGAGCGGACAGAGGCGCTTTGGTCAAAGCACTCGCCGTCTGCACGCGGCATCCCTTCGTCCAGATCTACAAAGTCCGCCTCTCTGTCCCGCCTCCCGATCCCTCTATCAACCCTCACACATTATCCCCCACAGCCCGTCCTCCTCCTCGCACTCGAAGACTACTTCGCCGCGCCCTCCGTCGCCGTCCTCGCGCGCCTCTACGACGCGATCAACGCGATGGACCTCTCCCTCCTCCCGCGTCTCTCGCACGCCGAGAAGCTCATCCTCCGCGCCTCCGACAAGCAAGACATGTTCATCGAAAAGTTCTTCGGGCCGCCGCGACCGGCCGGCGAGGATGGGCAGCGCGAGCGCGCGGACAGCAGCGCGAGCGCAAAGGAGCGCGAGCGCCTCGCCAACTTTGATCTCGCGATGAGCGCGCGGGACGCACCGTCCAAGGACACGCCGGGCACGCCGCAGGACGGGCGGAGGATCCCGAAGGACACGCACTTCTTCGAGACGATCATCGAGTACGAGAAGCAAGACCACAAGTCGATGGTCATCCCCATCCGGATACCGCTCGCCCACTTTCCCGAAGAGATCGGCAACGTGCGTCCCCCAACCTCCCGCTCCTCCTTCCACACCAAGCACAGCGGCGCCCAACGTCAAGGGGCGCTCGAAAGTCACAAGCTTCTTTTATACGGTGCTC
>JTLS01000184.1:0-26544 GCA_000826855.1 Basidioascus undulatus | reverse complement strand
GTAGGACGCGGATGACGCGGCGCGGGAGGGCGAGGGCGGGAGGAGGGGGGTGGTCTCGTGCGCTGTGGACATTGTTGGGAGATTTCAGTGGGTGGGAGCGAAGAGGATTGGGAGGAGGAGAAAAAGAGAAACGGACTGGAGTGAAGGCCGGTCGTGCAAGCGAGGCGGGTGCAGTGCGGATGCGGGGTATGCGCAGGGGCACCGAGGGCAAGGCAAAAGAGATCGCGGCGAGATGGTGAGATTCGAAGGGGAGTGGTGAGGTGTATGTGGCGTCGGGGTTGACGGTGAGAAGGCCGGGAGTGCACAATAATCAAAATGTCGATATATTGTGCAGGTGGTGGGGAGTACGCTGGAGATGTGAGAGAGAGAAAGGACTGCATCCGAAACGACGCGACACGGCAAAGTACCGCCGTCTGCTTCGAATTGATTGGCGCTTCTCAATGCACTATCCAACCGCCTAGTTATCTCGTCTCATCTCGCGAGCTCAGGCACTTCGAAGCCGGCAGCCCACACGCTGGCTGTCCCTTTCACACCACTGCACAACCATCGCACTTCCCTTTCTATTCATTCATTCCTCTTCAGTAACCCTTCAAATTCACACGCTCGTCGTTTCCCGCCATGAGCGCCGCGACGAGCTCGGACGCGCCTGCCATGAACGGGGCCGGCGCGGCGTCGGCGGGCAGTGCGGGCAGCGGGACGGACACCGATACGAGGGATGTTGTTGCGAGGGTGCGTAGCTGGAGTGAGTGTAAGGAAGAGGCAAGAAGGCTGATAGTGTGCTTGGGTCGACCTGACAGCTCGCCGAGCTTGACGAGAAGCTGCACGTGGAGAACAAGATCAAGGACGGCGCGGAGAACCTGCTTATGGTGCATGCGGCGAAATCAAACAAGAGGGACGAGAGAAGGGGTACTGAGTAGTAGCGTGGGCTGGGTGTATGCGCAGGTCTTCGACACCACTCCCTCAGACAACCAGGCCAACCTGCGGAAACAGGTCGAGGAGGCGCTGTCGAACGCGAACGCCAATATCGCAAGGATAGGGAAGGACATTGAGATGCTGAGGGCTATGCCGAGTGGGTCGACCGCCTTCCCTTGTGGTTGGGCCAAGCTGATGGGAATGAGGTAGGCACGCCTAGGAGGAAAGGCGACCGCCCCTCGCCTGGCAAGGGCGGCGCGCTGGGCAATGCGGGGATCGGCGCAGTGGGGACGGGGGCGGGCGGGCGGCGGAAGCTGCACCCGGCACATGCGCGGGCGTTGTCAGTGCACGCTGAGCAGGGTGCGCTCCCTCCTTCCTCTCCCTCCCCTTCACTCCCCGCGCTGAAGGTTGATGGGCACGCAGACGACGCCAAGACCTCCCTCTCCCTCTTCGCGTCCCTCCTCTCCACCCTACGCTCCCTCTCGTCCTCGACGCTCCCCGAGCCCGCCGCACTGGGGGCCAAGCGAGTCGAGACGCTGGGCGCGCTAACGGCCGTGCTGAAGCGGAGCTTGCGCGTGCGGTACGAGGGGAACCTGGAGGAGCTTGTTGCGGGGTGGGTTCCCCTCTCAATATTGGGAAGGAGGAAGGGAAGCTGATGGAGTGTGGGGTAGGGCCCTGCCTTGTTTGAGCGACGCGGCGGGCACAACGGTGCGGGCGGCGGCGTACCGCTTGCTGCGGCACGCAGTGGTCGACTCGTTCGCGGTGGAGCGGCTCCAATCGCGGGGATTGGATTTCTACCTGATCAAGTGTGTCCCATCCTTCCTTCCCACTCTCTTCTTCTCTTCTCATCACATGTGGGGGTAAGGACCCTCTCCCGCGACGCGCCTGCCCAAATCGAGAAGGAGCAAGCGATCTACCTCCTCCGGACAGTCGTCGACCTCGCCCTCCCTTCCGGCGGCGGGCTCCTCCTCTCCGTGCGCCTCCTACGCGCGCTCATCGCCGTCGCAGAGTACGCGGACGAGCCCCTCCGCTTCGTCGCGCTCGAGACGCTCGCCGAGATCGCCCTGCTCGACATGCCCCTCCTCGTCCGCGCACAGGGGCTCCGTTTCCTCCTCTCCGCTCTGTCAGGCGCGTCCCCCGATTTGGCACCCTTCGCGCCCGTGCTTGCGGCGAGCTTCTGCTTTGTTATTGACCGACCCGCTACACGCGCGTTCTTGAGCCCCGGGAGGGACTTGGAAGTTGCGTTGAGCGGGTTTACGGATGTCGTGCAGACCGGGCCGGGCTTGGGCGGAGGGGGGAAGTACGGTGGTGGGCGGGCGGAGAGGCTCAGGAGCGCGGGGAAGATTGTGGGGACGCTGTTGAAGAATTGGAGTGGTGCGTGGGCGGCGGGGAGTGGGAAGGGGAGGGGAAGAGGGGGCTGATGAGAGGGACGGACAGGCCTCCTCTACCTCTGCTCGAACCACAGGGCCGCAATCGCATCGCTCGTGGAGGCGCTCAAGGTGCCCGCGCAGGATCTGAGGGTGCGTCTTTTTATCTCCTGGCTTTTCACGGCGGTTGAGGCTGATGCGGGTTGATGGGTGATGGATGAAGGAGGTCCTCCTCGACATGTTCTTTGACGTGCTCAACATCAAGACGCCTGGGTGGTACCTCGCCTACCTCGAAGGCCGTCGACAAACGAGTGAGTCTGTTTGCGTCCTCCTGGCCCTCTTTCGGCCTCATCCTCCCCTACTCTTGCTCTCTGCAAGAACTGACGAACGATCATTCGCAATCGTGTTTATGCGAACAGTGTACAGCCGCTCGACGGGCCAGCGCAAGGCGCCCTCGGCCGCGGCCGCGGACGCTAAGGACGGGAGGCCGCAGGAGTAGATCTCGGTCGTCGACCACTTTACGGCGCTCTTGCTCGTTGTTCTGCTGGATGTTGGGCTCATCGAGGTGGGTGTGCCTGCATCAACGGGGTACGGGGCGGACTGGACTGACGAGCGTGTGGGGACAGGCTCTGACCGGCATCGTAGAGGAGAAGAACGAGGTCCTCACGCGCAAGGCGACGCTCCTGATCGGCGAGATACTCCGCATCGCGAACCGCGTCTTGCCGCTGGATCATGCTGCGCGACTGCAGGTGCGTCGTCCTACCTGCTCCTGCCTTCTAGCTGCGTATTTGGAGTGCTATGTCTGACGAAGAAAGAAGGAGACAGACCCTGCCGCGCCTGTTTTCGCTCGCAGCAGAGTACGGCGGCGTCGACGCTCGCCTCGCTGCGTGCTCGGCTCTCGCGGCTATCGACAACTTCAATCGGAATAGGAACCGCCTCGCCCCTGCCCCGCCGAAGGAGTCGCGCAAGCGGTGGGTTCAGCCCTCCTCGTCCCTTCCTCCCTCCATTCATCCGTACGATGCGGGTCGGGCCGGCGGGCGCTGATTTTGCCGCTGCGGGGTTGGCTCAGATCCAACTCGCTCGAAGATCCGATTCGGCGCGGGCAGCGCCAGGTCGAGCAGGTCAAGATGCGGATCGGGATGCAGATCGACGACAAGAGCTTCCAGGCGATGCTGATGGACACGCAGGTGCGTCTCGTCCTGTCTTTCCGACAGCTTCTTGCACCGGCTGACGAGGGATTGGGTCGGAGAACAGGTCCTCTACACCAAGGACCACATGAAGTGGAACTTCGACGCGCTCATGGAGCTCCTCGAGGGCCCGCTGCTCAACCCCAAGCGCCTCGAGGAGGCCATCCGCGGCTCCAAGTTCGCGCGCCGCTTGCTCTCGTTCTTCCACCCGCTCGGCCTCCGCTTCTCGGGAATCAAGAAGACCAAGGTCCATTATTCTCTTCCCCTACTTCGCGCAGTGGTGGCTGAGAAGGGGGGACGCCACAGCCCAACATGCGCTGGGTTCGCCTCGGCTGCCAGGTCGTCACGACATTTGTCGCGAGCGCGGAAGGACGTCGATACCTCGCGGAAGACAAGCTCCTCAAGCAGATCGCGGATTGCTTTGCCCAGCTCGATCCAGTTCGTCGCACCCCGAACCACCTCCTCATTCCGCTTGGTTCGGTTTGACTGACTCGCGTGGGGTGTCCTCGCTTGCAGCTGCACAACACCCAGCAGAACGTGGCGGAGCCCATCTTCTCCCGCTATCGGCTCGAGGACAGTCTCACGGCCGGATACTTCGAGATGCTCGGCACGCTGAGCAAGTTCCCCGATGGGATCGAGTGCGTCTTGCGGGCGAGGCGGTCCTGTGTTGATGCTGACGGGAAACGTACGCACAGGATGATGGAGCGCTTCAAGATCTTCACGTTCTTCTATCGGCTGAGCGAGCTCCGGAGCCGCGAGGACCTCATCAAGGCTATCATTCAGAAGATCGACTACTCTCAGTGCGTTCGCGCATCCTGCTGGCGTGCTCTTCATGAGACTTATCAGGTCGCGTCGTGGCAGTCCTGGTCATCCTCGGATAGTTCTTTCGAAAGCCCTCACCTCGAGCTACAAGGTTCGTTTGCTTTCATGCCTCCAGACAGTCCGGAAGCTAACGGTTATCCTCTCCTACCCAGCACGTGCGCCTCTACGCGACGCAGCACCTCGGGCAGCTCATCCAATCCTCGCCGTCTACGAACGAGTGGGCGCTCGAGCTCCTTCTTACGCAGCTGTACGACCCCTCGCTCGACGTGTGCGAGCTCGCGGTGCACTTCCTCGAGGAGGCGTGCGAGTCGATGGACATCCTCGAGCTCGTCGTCGGCATGATGCCCAGCCTCGACCACCTCGGCGAGACGGGCCACCCGCTCATGCTCCGGTACGTTGCTGTGACGTTGACTGCTTACGGCAAAAATGCTAGAGCTGAACGAGCGGGCCACTGTGCGAATAGGTTCCTTTCCACCTCGGTTGGGTTCCGGTATCTGCGGCAAGCGGACTACATCGACCGGGAGATGGAGGACTGGTTTCATGTAAGACGCTGTCAGGCAGCCCACCGCGCCGTCAGTCCTGACCAAGGTTGAGGTGTTCAACAGGACCGCAACGCCCACTACGTCGTTCAGATTGAGGTCTACCTCTCCAAGGTGCTCGGCCTGGACGGCGACGCAGATGACGAAGACATGCTGTGGGTCTTATTCATTCTCTTCCTGTGTTTACCTGACCATACTCATGCTTCGTAAGCAGCGTCTTCGACGGCACCGTCCCGCCACACTTCTACGGCGAGCTGTCAAAAACGGCTGAGGGCTGCGAGATCCTCCGCGAGAAGGGCCATTTTGCCGAGTTCGCCGACTTCATACGTCGGCACGGTCTCGAGAGCGCCGACATGGAGCTCGTCGGCAAGCTTAAAAGTGTGTTGTGGGCCGTCGTGCGTGCATCCCTTCCCGTACTGGACGGTCCTGCATCCGATCTGATGGCGCTGCTTCTTCCGCAGGGCACGATCGGTTCCACACCTTTGGGCCTGCCGTTCCTGGAGGAGGAGGATATCGTCCGGCATATCGTCGACATCGCCGAGCAGTCGCTCGTGCTCTCTGTGCGCGGGTACGTGATACCCCCTCGCTCCGGTCGTGCGCCTGGAAGGCTGAGTTATTGTTCGTACAGGACGTGCTTCTTCGTTCTGGGCCTCATTGCCTCGACGCCGGCGGGCATCGAGATCCTGGACGACTACGGCTGGGATGCGAGCGTGACGAGTCTCGGACAGCCGATCGGCCTCTGCATCCCGCGGGATCTCGACAAGTTCCTTTCTGTTCGTGTTTCCTGTGTCATTTTTTTGTTTGAGGCGCGGAGTGCTTACGCATTTGTACTTTTGCTGCAGGTACCCGCATGGGACCCGCCGTGCATGGACGGCCCCTCCGTCGTTTCGCTTCAAGCTCCGAGCTCGCAAGTCGAGCGCGACGTCATCATCGCGCTGTCCAACCTCAGCAACCAACTACTGGCGAACGCGGCGTCCCGAACGCTTGTTCGGTATGTCTCGCCAAGTGCGACGCGGCTGACATGGAACTGACCCCGGCGTTTCTCGCAGGCTCAAATCTCGCCATCGCCGAGTGTTCAGCTCCATACCCCTCTTCTACCGTGCATTACACCTCCTCGAATCCTGCCACTACCGCCTCCCTGTCCGGCGACACATCCTCGATCTCTTCGACGTTCGCCTCGATGAAGACACCGTCGCCGCGCTTTCCGAGGCGGAGGCCGAGCTTCGCGCCCAAGCCAATGACCTCCCCCCCGCTTCCGCCCCAGCCGCGTCGGTATCGGGATCGCCCGAGCTCACGCGGAAACGTGACGAGCCTTCCGCGGTTGACGCCGAGGTAGGGGGGCTCCTGAAGCGCGCTCGCCGGAAAGCGGGTCTGGCTGAGGGCGAAGGCGCGGGCTTGCTCGACTCGGACGAAGAGAGCGATGTCAGCAGCGACGGCGCCGCGTCGGCAGCGGCGCTCAAGGCGGAGAGGCTCGAGCCGATGAAGAAAGTCGTTGGTGGTTTCTGAGCGCTCGGTTTGGATGGGATACCCGGATGGGACAACCGGACACGTCGGAGGGAGGGCTGGCTGCCCTGGATCATCGCATACGTTCACTCGCATACCTTACCCTTCTTGTCATTTTACCCCTCGCAATCGTCTCTTCCTTCACTGCAATCCCCTCGCTCGCATGCTGTACCTTTCCTTTTGCAGTATACCCAGATGCCCTCTTACTTCCTCTGTTGCCGTGCCATTGACAAAAAAAATCATACTTGGAGACTCAGGTTCATTGTTTTTGTCGGAGCACATAACCCTTGCGTGGACCAAGAAACATCCTCGCTCCTCTATTCCTTTTGGGGGGATGGCGAGCTGGCGCACGGCTCCCGTCCCGACCCGAAAGCTCCCACTTTTGACCTCGTTTCCCGACCTTGTCTTCCTCTTGTTCCCTCGACTCGAAAATGCCGTCCTTGCTGGCAGAAATACTCCACCGCATAGCCGGAAGCGTTCCCCGAGCGGACTTGAAGCGCTTCTCGCCCGCATCGCGCGCGACCCGTGCCGCCGCGTCCCGCACCTTTTTCGCGAGCTGTCCTTCAGGGACCGGGCTACCGCAGCGAAGCGGATTCCACCGTTGCTGGACGGAGGGGAGGATGTTCTGCGACACGTCAGGTGCGTTCCATTCAACTTTTGATCCTCCGCATTTTGAGTGACCGAACCAGCTACAGAGTAATCACCCTCACGGACCCCGACTTGGCCGTCGCCTTCCCTCTCCTCCTTCGCATCGCCGACATGATGCAGGAACTGCACCTCATTCCTCCCATTCACCATAAAAAAGGCGGAGCCAGCCGCGAATCCGTCGGATCTTCAGCTACCGGCTCTACGCTCGTATCCCCTTCACCAGTTCGCCGACGCGTTCGAGCTCGTTGCCCGCGCTCCGGTGCTCGAGCGCCGCGTCACGTCAAAGGACGAGGAGATCAGCCTCGAGCCATTCAAGACCGTGGTCATTTCTCGCTTACATCCGGATGCGAGAGGGTCCCTCCGCGTCCTTGAGCTGCGAGGAGCGGCGGAGGGGCCGAGCTGCGGGAGCTGTTAAAGGTCCTCGCACAGAAGAATTTCACCAGCCTCATTTCGCTCAACGTTGAGGCGGACAATATCGGAGACGGTGTGGTGCGTTCTGAACTTGTCGAGAGTCGTTGGTCACTCTGTATGCTGACGGGGCAACGACTGCACGCAGCTCGAAACCGGCGAGCTCGCGACACTGCTCAAGCGATTCCCGCGCTTCCGAGGGCTCGCCTCTCATGACATTGATATTGAAGACTCGTCATGAGACGCGGCGCCGTCCGAGGACGGGGACGAGGACGATACCGCCATGGACGCGCACCTCGAGCGACGGACGAAGCGCTCGAAAGGGCGACAAGAGCGCGCCACCGTCGCGCTCGCCGAGCTCGTCGCCACGCTCGAGTTCGTAGGGTGGAAGATGATCACGGGAGAGGAGAACTCGGGGAGGCGGACGTGGGAAGTTGTCCGGTCGAAGGACGGAGTGATCGCGGAGCTCATCAGAGAAGAGGAAACCGGGGTGGTGCCTGGGTGGAACCAGCAGGAGATTGTGTAGTTTGCGACGGGGTTTGACTAGACGCGATCGGGCATGGACTACTAAGGACTCGAAAGCTATTCCACGGAGTCGATTCCCAAGCGAGTGGGACTCTGGACTGGCGAAGGCGTCGGAGTCCATAGAAGCCGCTGCAACCGAACGCTGAAGGGCAGGTTGCCAAGCATTCCAGCAGTTCGCTGCGGGTACGTAGACGACGACCTTCGTAATTTTGTTTCGCTTCGTACTTTTTGCGTTGAGGCTCTCTCAGACGGAGAACAAGGGAAAAAAATGCCCACTGTGGTGCAGAGCGAGAAGATTCCCTGCAAAGTCAAATTACATCGCAAGAGGCAGCTTTCTCGCTCGGGGCCACTGCTGGACCGTTTAGAAAGAAGCGACCAGCCTTGCCCTCTCCTCCTTTCCTTCCTTGTCATTCGCCTCCCTAAGCTGAGCCGGAGCTGCTGTGCTTTAGCCCGGCGCTGCTCGCCCTCCTCCCCACAAGCCTGCTTGAACACCTCAGCGATCTCGGACTTGAACGAGTCATAGGTGCACACGACCGGCTTTCCGGTCCGCAGCGTCGGCTTCCCGACATGGACAGAGCGGATCTATTGGTAAAAGAAGCAACAGATTGAGTACGGGTTTCCTTCAAAGGGGACAGGAGGAAGCCTGAGAAGCGTACCTCAAGCAGCTCGAAAACGGCGGGCTCATCGATGTAGATGAGCATCTGAGCATGAGACATCTGGCCGACCACGCTGTTGAGAAAGATGTCTGATATAAAGGTCAGAGCTGTCGAAGCGCCGGAATCACTGAAACATCGCGTACATGGGATAAAGATGAGGGGTATGCCTTTAGCCAAGCTCTCGACGAGCGAGTTATATCCTCCTTCTAACAGTGGCAGGAAAGTTTACTTTAACAGGTCAGGAACTAGCCCAGCACTTTGTGCGTAAGCACCGCCTGTCTGCACCGCAAAGGAACATGCGTCAATCGTTGAGCATGGTCTGGGGATGCATTGGAAAGTAGCTTCTGCGAAACAAAGCCCGAAGTGATGTAGCCACGGCCACTCTTACGCTCCCGCTCACGCAGGTCCTCAGGGATGGAAGCTAGGATCGCGCCCATGGCGAAAGCAACGGCGACTCGATTTCGAGAAGAGTCTCGATCAGAGCAGCGATGGTGTGAGGAGTGTGGGCCGGGAAGTACACAGTGTTGGATATTATGGGATAGATCAGAAATACATGTTAATGTTGACTGTATTCCCGTTTGATACGAACGACACGGCAATTACCCGAACAACATGTCGAGAACCGATATCTCGCCATACTTCTTAAGGCTCTCGTCCAAAAACGCCTTCACCTGGGCGCTGCCCTCACCTTGCTTCTCCCAGTCGGGCGTTGGCGAGTACGCGTTGAGAACCTGACCTTCGCTCAGCCCTTGACCCGCCCAGTACGCGTGCGCCAGCTGAGAACCGACGGGGTAGATCTCCTTGCCGGTACACGCGCGGACACCCTCGACTGCGTCGGGCTCGAGAACGCTGGAGGAGGGAAGAGCAACATCGACCGCTTTGAAAATAAACCCTTGAATGTCGAGGACGATAGGTGTAACTGGATGAAGCAGCGATGAGTCTCCCGGTAGGCAAAACATTCTAATCCAACGTGCAGTGTCAGAAGCGAAGTTGCTGTGCGGCGTCTAGGGAATCCTCGGCGAGGTGTAAGGTCTTAGAAGCATTTGAATAAAACTGTGAGCGTATACAAGTGTGTACAAATCCGTAGTCGTATTTAGGGCGAAGACCAGTCGCTTTGATGACCGTCCCATCGGCCTTCTCTGATCCGTTCTGCGCGACACAGACCTGCGTGAAATAGCACTTTAGCCTGGGAAAAAGGAGCCCAAAATGTCACCGAAAATAATTTGAGATCTTACTGCGTTAAGAATGTCGTGGTATTCGCAGCCCTGCCGCTTCTCCTCGTCGCTGTAAATGGCGTCCGTTACGCTTTTGAGGTGTCCAAGCCCGCCCGGCCGTCGGTGCGAAGAGTCTGACGTATGTTACCAGAGTTTGTGTAATCTCCTTGCCCATACAAGAAGAACAGAAAAAGAATGGTACGCACTGGTTGAAAGCGTAAACGTAATGGGCTGCCACGCCAGGACGGGCGTGTTCCCGACGATTTCGCGAGTAGGGGCTTCCGTACACGGACCAGCGAAACACTCCATCTGTCAATTCACCAAGGCCAAGGAGGTCCAACTGCTAGTCACAACCCCGTCTCTGGGTGTCCCAGGCCGCTCACGCACCAGAACCGCCTCAGGCTTCGGCCAGTCGGCGGCCTGGAGGTCCGTCGACACGAGTCCATCGATCGCGCCTCCGTCCCAGATCTGCTTGAGCGTCACCAGCCATTGAGCAATGAAGTCATGGGTGATGGGCACGACGAGTGTCGCATAGTCCGTTGAAGCCGGACGCTCGCCGAGGACAACGAGCCGGAGCTGGTCCGTTTTGCAGTGCAGCCGTTCGTGTTCACCTTGGCTTTTGGGGACTGGAGGACGCCGGGACGACCAAGGGTCATGTAAGAAAGATCAATTATATGAGTCAATAAACCCGCTTCAAAGCTGTTTAAACCAAGAAACCATAAAGCACGACGCACTGATAACGCGGTGATTCACGTAGGTGCTGAGTGGACGGAATTGCCAGGGACGTCAGCTAACAGTTGACGGCCCGTCTGTCGGGGATGTGCCCCGTTGATGGAGCATTTTGCGCCCTGCCATAGGTTCTGCAATCAACTTTAAACTTCTTCGAACTCCTTCGAAGTGTCTTTTAAGAGCAATTTAAAGCTAAAGGAAGCGGGATCTTTTCAGAAGAAAAGCGACATAGCGACCGGTGTCGGCTGCAGTTGCAGCAGCGAGTAGGGTAAGAAGGTGGATGGCCGTTTAATTCGGCTGCAAGCACGCCTAATTTGGGATATAGCCAAATATAGTAGGGGAACAATGTTTAGTACTATCAATTTCCGGCCGCTGTTCGTGATGCTCAAGACGGCCGCAGCCTTGTTTGTCGACTTATGCTGTCAGCCAGACGCGGCGTGAAGCAGTATACCACGACTTCCCCAAGGTTACGTTCGGATAGGTCAAAAACTTTCGCAAGCCGTGAATAGTTGGAGCCTGTTCAATGATAATAACGAAAGGTAACCACAAAGTAGAACGGGTGGTGGTAGCACGTCGAAACCCTCGTCACCTGGTTGTACTGACCAAACTGGTTCACCCTTGTGAGGTAGTGCTAGAATATATATACTGCGTCCCAAGGGTTACTTCCATATGGAGAACCTCTCCGATATGCACAGCGCTTCAGTACGGACGTGGTCGGTCGGTTGAGTTTTTTTTTTGCAGCCGCTGTGGTCAATTCAGCTCACAGTGAAGCAAACTACATAGTTTCGAACACTGAGTCCTGCTTCCGTAGACCCCAGTGCACCACATCCGAATGGAATCAAGATTTTCTCCAGACGCCTACCATGCTTTGAGGCATCGGCTCGACCTTGACCGACTCATCGCCAGCTGTTACACGACGAGAGCTCTTGATACGTCTCAGGTGAACTTTACCAAAGAGCCATCTATGGTGTACAAGGAATGTTCAAGACGCCAACAATCTATAAAGTAGAGAATTCTAGATAATTCACTTGCCAAGATTGCAGAGTCGCCTTGCTTGACTTCTTGCGACTGCCCTCGACAGCTTTCGACTTCAACGGCCTACCGATGGACAGGTCCTGCAAAGAGCCCCTGGTTTTGGGGGACTTATAAAAGTGTTTTAGCTAACATTCTCCTTAACGACGCAACCCGTGCTGCACATGTGAGCGAGCCCATTTGCGGTCATCGGCAGCAAGGAACTCTGTTCCGTACTCTTGTAAACCTTAAAATCTACTAAAAATCCCATATGTAGAGGTATCAAATATTTCGAAGGGTTTCTCTGTTGAAGGCAGTGAAAACAAAAACCTCGAGTAGTTCGTTGTTTCAGTGCGGCTGAGCTTTGTGCGACTGACGTCAAATCACCGCAGCCTTCGATACCCTCTTGACTTTCAACCCCCATCATCAATTTCTTCATTCAAATCGACGATGGATCCTCTCACATACTTTCCGCCCGAATTAGCTCTCAAGGTCGTCCTGCAGAGCCCGCTGTCCGCCGTCGCCGCGCTCGAAGCGACGTCCAAACCCTGGCGCGCCTTCCTCGCTGCGCACGAGGAGCTCGTCTTCGCCCATCTCGCGGGCGAGGACGTCTCGGTGGACGAGGCTTGCAAGCGGCACGAGTTTGCAGCTAGGTGTTGGGAGGATATGAAGGGCTGGAGGGAGTACTGTGAGTTTACACATTACTTGCTTTAGGTTTGTCTGGGACCGCCAAGTGCTAACGGCACGCAAGGTCGGAGGCAGACGCTTCTCGCGCACAACTGGCGTAGCGAGAAGCCGCAGACGACGGAGCACACTGTCAAAACTGGCCGAAATCTCACCTGGAGGTTCAAGATCGACCTCGAGCACCGGCTCGTCATCACGACGCATACGCACGGCGGCCTGCGCGTGACCGATCTCGACACGGACGAACTGCTGTGGTCTATCCCGGAGGTGGGTGAATGTGACGATCGACCGAGCCGTGGGACTGTAGGCTCATATAATACTTGTATTGCCTCTCATGTCGTCTGATCGCGTACAGGTGGAGATTCGGCCGCATGCGCACCTCGAGCACGACAAGGGCGTGATGGTGTTTGACCGATACGGCAACGAGCTCGAGGTAAAGCCGGATCTTTGCTGTTTCCTAACATCCCATAAACTGACTAACATGCATCTGTCAGGTCTGGAAACGTGCCGACTTGGACGACCCGAACGCGCCGAGGGGCCAGTTCAAGTTCATCGCCATCTTGCCGCACCCGGTCATGACGCGGGGATACCACCTGGCCGACAAGTACGCGTTTGAATCAGTCGTTCTACGAAGAACTCGCTGACGTCTTGAGTAACGTCCAGCATCCTCGCCGTCGTCACCTCGACCGGCGCAATCTTCTACTGGGATTTGTCGTCCACCCCCGTCCTCCTCCGCACGCTCTCGCATGAGCCCGGCCCCACCGGCTACCTCGACAAGACGCCTACCGCTCTCGTGCTCTGCACCGAGCCCCAAATCCGGATCTGCGATCCGCACACCGGCGTTCTCCAAGGCGTCTTTCCTCCGCCGCGTCCGCTTCCAACCGCCAACGTCTTTTCCATCGATCCGCCCCCGTCGATCGGCGACGAGTTCCTGCCGAACGAATATGCCGTCGCGCTCGCGCTACAGCCGCTTCGCGTCAAACGCGGTGGGCGGTCTCCGTCGAGTGAGGACGACGAGGAGATGGTCCCAATCGAGCAGGACGAGTGGAGCGCGTGTCATGTCGACGGGCCGTGGCTCGTTGCCATCTCCAAAGGCGGGCGGGTGCTCGTGTGCAGCGACTGGGAGGGCGTGCTCGAGGACCTGGCAAGGGCGGACGAGACGTGCGCGATTATCGAGGTGGAGAGTGACGGGAACGACTTGGACCATGGCGGCTGGCTGTCAGTGAGGCATGGTCGGGCAGTCTTCGAAGTCGTGTACTTTATTTCGCTTCGAGATGTCTCCTGCAAGCGCCTTGTTTTGCTGATTTTTCCTGTCCCTGTTCTTGAGCACAGCGACCACGTCTACGTCCTCCCTCTCCCGGAACCCGGCACGCTCCCCTCCACGTCCCCCTTCGCCTCGCCCGTACTCGCAACCGTGAGCGGCGCGATGCCCGTGAGCTGCCTGTGGCTCAGCGAGGACGCGGTGTTCATGACGTTCGCGCGCATGAGCGTCACGCTCCACCCGAGCAACCTTATGCCCGCCATCTCGGCGGACAAGCACGTCCGCTGGATCTCGCTCGCCCCGGAGGATCAGGAGACAGGGGGTGGGAGCGGCGCGGGCGGCGACAATGAGCCTCCTGCGAGACTACTTCAGGTTGGACCAGGTGACTGGGGAGCGCACGTGGTTGACGCAGACGAGGTTGACGGGGGAGGGGAGTGGGTGACGGAAGAGGAGGTGTCGGATGAGGATTTCAGCGAGAGTGAATGATATACCGCATGAAGGATATCGATGGCAGAAGTACATTGTGGCATATTCACGGGGCGCGATTCTCGCAGAACCCCATCTGGCAACTTTCTGGCCTCGCTGGTGAGCAGGCCCCGCTGGGTTATGTAGGTGCCGCGCAACGCTCAACTCACTCTATCCAACTCTCCCAGGGAAAATGGAAACCCAAGAAAGCAGAAGTCAGGCGGGGTCTTTCTTACTCTTAAACAGGCGCAGGTTCAGGCCCGAGTGACGCAGTATTGACACCGTTGAACCTTTCACAAAGCATGGCACTCCTTGACTGCCTCACGAACACAACTCGACCTTCGAGACGACCTCCTTAGTCCTCTCACACCCGTACACCTCAACAGTCACTCGAAAAAAAAAAACACACAACACACAATGGTGCGCTTATCACCAAGTCGGCAATCGGCGGGCGCGGCTCGCGTCGCGACTGCCATCCTTCGCTTTTCCTGACTTGGCCTCGTCCTCGCCCCTCACGCGCTCAGGCTTGCTCTTGCGAGAACGCCGCTGGGAAGGACACGACTGGGCGTCTTCCGAACCAGTGCGAATGCAACCCTTGCGCCAAGGGCTGCGGCTGCAAGTGCGACCAGGCCGCGGGCTGCAACCACAATTCGCAGGAGTGAGTCGTCCTCAGCCCCCTCCATCCACTGCGTCTCCCGGACATTGAAGCGTGTTTGCTGGTTCGTTTGCTGGCTCTTTAGCAAAGCGAACAACGCGTGCCAGCACGGACCGACTTGCCAGGGGCAGCCTTAGGCTTGTGCCGGCATGATGGATGAGGTGAGCGTGAGCTTCGCATCGGTGGTCCGACCACACACATGGCCTCTGAGCTGCCTACCTCGGCGTCGAAGTCTTTAGGATGGAAACCGAACCAGGCGGCTGGGCTGGGAGTGGTGAGACGGAGCCGGTTGCTCGGTCGATCTGCAGGTGGAATATGAAATGAAATGATCGAACGAAAGCACGCGTAAGAGTAAGCCGACGGTGGGAAACTTAGTGATGCGGAGCACGAAACGAGAACGGCAAGTGTCCTCTTCGGTAGATGGTTGTGGCACAGACCGGCAGTCAACGCAATCGCGCGGGTGGGTATCAAACTCGCATGAGATATCAGGCCAAACCGAGCGAATCACGAGAGTAAAGACGAAAAGCGAGACGCCGCACGCTCAGAGCAGAAGGTCGTCCCCGCCCGACGGGGGCGCCGCCGAGGGGGTGCTCGCGCCAGCCAACGACGCGCCCATCGTGGGCGGACGCTGGCCGCCGGGTGCAGGGCTGGCCGATGTGGGCGTGCCCCAGATGCCAGCGGCTGTCTTCTGCTGCGCGAGGCTCGCCATCGTGGCTTTGCCTTGGCCCTGCGCACCCTGCACACCCCCGGGCTTCGCCGCGCTCGTGCCGATGCTCGACGTCCAGAGGTCGTCGAAGCCGGTGAAGCCGCCGCTGCTCTTGGTGCTGCCGGGGGTGGAGGCGGCCGTGGCGGCGATGGAGGCCGTACTTGCCTGCGCGGTGAGCGGCGGGCGGACGGACGACGAGAGCGCAGGCGTGGACAGCTTCATCGTCGGCGCGGCGGCCGAGGAGAAGTAGGACGGCGGCGCGGCGGCGGCTGGGGAGGGAGCGTAAGAGGAGTGGAAAGCGGGGGATTGCCGCGGCGCGGCGGCGGCGGGAGTCGAGGAGGACGCGTTAAGCAACGCGAAGATGTCCTGGCCGCCGGCAGGTCGCGGTGCGGATGCGGCAGGGGCCGCAGGGGCAGGCGCGAGCGCCGGGGCCGGGGCCGGAGCGGAGGCAGGGGCGGACTGGAAGTCGTCGAAGTCGTCGAACGCTAAGATGGGAAGCCAATGAGCATCGTCACGTTGAGCTATGCGAAGCGAGAAGAAACGCACCATCCTTCGAAGCGGGAGCAGGCATAGCAGCGGGTGGCATAGCAGCGGGTGCCGCGGACGCTGTGTCCTCATCGCCAAAGTCGAACAGGTTGACCTCCGGCTCCTTGGGCTTGGGCGGCTCAGGCTTCTGAGCTGCAGCGGTCGCGCGGCCAGAGGATGTCGTGCGCGCGTGGCTGCTGCTCACCGCTGGCCGGTCCTCAAAGTCGCCCGCGTCGTACTCGTCGAACGACTGGCGGCCAGGCCGCGAGTCGCGGAAGCCGCCGCTCGAACCGCCTCCGCCGTAGTCGTATGAGGAGCGGCTGCCGCCCATCCCCTGCAGGCTATCGGAGCCAAAACCCCCGTAGCGGCTGCCGCCCGTGTTGAAAGACACGCCAGACAGGCCGTCGTTGCCGGTGCCGACGTACTTCGCCCGGTTCGCCTTTGCCTTGCGTCGCTCGGTCCGGATTCGGTCGAAGTCGCCGAGGAGGCTCGCGAGCTCCGACGCCCGGTTCCGCACTGATCGAAGATCACATATCGTTTAGCCAGCGAAGGAGGGCAATGAACACCCCGAAAGCAGCGCACCGTTGATGCCCTGGTCCTTGCCCTTCTCATCGATGTAGTGGAAGTTGCGCAGCATCTTGATGGTGCTGACATGCGCCCGGGCGTCATCGACGACGCGCTCGGATCCATGCTTCACGAGGTACTCGAGTAGTTGGAGGGCCTGGAGACGATTCCTCACTATTCTCATTACCCTCCGAGCACATTTCCTCCAAACAAAGACTATACGCACCTTGTAGATTTGCCGCCATTCTCGCGCCTCCTTGTCCATGAATCGGCGGTAGATGGTGGGCATGATCTCGTTGAACTCTTGGCTGTGCATCGAAGCGAGAAGTCAGGTCAGTGCGCGGCTCAATCGTCCAGTTCGGGTGAGGCGCACAAGTTGAAGGTGCCTTGGGCAATCTGCTGCATCAATGTCGAGCTCGCTCCCCTGCAACACAAAGCCCGTCAGCCGGGTACGGCTTCCTAAGGCGCTAGGTGGGGACGCACCAAGGATCGTCGTTCGTCGCTTCCTTCACCTTCGCCTCCATCTCCGGCACGTTCAGTGCCATATTTTTGGCCTGAATCGACCCTGCCGTCAGCTTTATGATGACTAGGACGACCGAGGATGCCTGGCAGCTGAACCTCCCCTCCGCCAAGGCCCGAAGCGAGAAGATCCGGCTTGCCTTCTCGATGTAGCTCTTGACATCGTATGGCGTGAGCTCAGAGACCTGGACTCAGCGGATTCAGTATGGTCTGCCGTGTATTGCAGATCTCAGGAATGCCAGCGGACCTGTTTGGTGATCGATTCGATCCACTCCATCCTGAGCTTCGGCGCAGGGGGTGCGAGGTGGTGCTATGAGAAGGGGCGTGACGATGCGCCGAAAGCGTGGAATATAGATAAAAGAGCTGATTCCGTGGTCCGCGTGCCCGTCAATGAGATGACTGCGGGTACCGCTGATGTGGTAGGCGAAGGCGGGCGGCGAGTGCGTGCGACCGTGGTTGTGCTGGCGACAGTGGAGAGCCGGCGCTTGGAACGCGACAGGCTGCTGGCGATGTCTAACCAGACTGCAACATCTTGGCAACATCCCTCAACCCTTGGTCGCACCGAACTATTTGAACCATGGAATAAACCAAGTGTAAATGTAATGGGAAAAAGTTGGAGTATGAAAAATTCATAACAAAAGGCCAGCAGGCCCGGGTGGTAGGAAGTAACAAGAGGCTGGTGGTGACGTGAGGGTCGCACACCGTTTCTCTGCAGACTGTTGAGGAAACTATTTGTTCGCGGACGATAACAAAGAGTCGACAAAGATATTAAGCAGTTTAAAAGGGACATCGGAAGTTTATTGCAGAAACGCAGCACAGTAGTGTCGAAACCCGAGCTCGCCAAGCTCAGCCGCCAACCAGCGGCTCCAGTCGCCTCAGTCCTGAAACTCCATACCTTCAAAGCCATGTTTACGTCGGGAAGTTGATTGTTTTAGAACTCAAGCTCTTTCAAGGGATGAATTCCGTGTACCATTGTGCATCGACACGCTCTCCTCGCGTGAGGTTGGCGTCTCCGGTCCCCGCCCGCTGCCCTGCAAAGATCCCCAGTTCTCCTTGCAGATGGTATGGTCAGCCTGGAGGTCTGTAATATCAGACTTCAAGGGAATTTCCAAGCCCATATCCAGAGAACGGCAACGTTGTCCTTGTCCTTGACATTGCTCGGCTCGGCGTGGACCAAAGTGGGCAGGTCTCCGGCCGCCATTGCAACGCCTGGCCAACATAACGGATGGAAGTCAGAGGATTGGGGGAATGTTTGATTATTTATGAGCGATAGAAATGCCTAACAGTAAGCGGCTTTTGTCGACGAGAAATGCCAGGCTCTGACTTGACTCTTCACAGGGCAGCCAGACCGCCTCCCCGGTCCGTCAACAGGCACGGGCTTTAAGGTGGAGTTTCCACTCAAGATACATAATAAAATTAGCTCGGTTTCGCATGATGCATAGTAGACTGAGGCTCACTTGGCACGCCCTTCCCAATCAGTAACAGGGCCTCACGCACCCGCAGTGCTGCAATGGCAGGGGTGGCACCTGCGAACTCGCCGATGCACGAACCTCACACCTGGACGCCCTGAGGGAACCGATACAGCTGGATCTACAATATTGTTGCTCTTGGAACTGCGTTCAAACGGCAAAATGCAGCGCAGTCCAACGTAACCCCCTCGCCTTTGAACGGCTTCAACACCGTGTCTTTCAGCAATCGCAGTGGGGGGATCCAGACATCTTTCTCAGTGGAATGCTTTTTAAACTTTTTAAACTTCTCCAGGACTTAGAGAAAGATGAGAGAGAGATTCCGAGAGAGGATTGAAATGGCGCAGTGCGATCCAAACCGTAACCCCACCCCTGCGAACTTCTCCCAGCGGCGCCGCAAGCGATCCAAAATCTGCCCTGCTGGCATTCTTGCCCTCGAGCGTCCACCTTTGTCCGCCTCGCCCGTCAAGATGCCCGCCAAGTCTGGTGAGCCACTGGGTTACGATTTTCGGTCCACAGGCATCCCCCACGCATACCACTTGCGTTTCGTCGTACTCGCCGGGCTCGGTACCAGCGGGGTCGTGCGACGAGCTGGGGGGAAGGGCTGGTTCTTCGGATCCCGCGCCCTGCTTCGCCTGGTGGATCTGGCTCGCTTCGAGCGGGACGGAGGACTTGAGATTGGTTGATAGGTTGATATTGTGGGAGACGCTAGAGTGCGCTCGGCCGGGTGCGATGGGCTCGGCGTACGCTGGCAGCGTCTTCCCTCGTCCTCACAGCTGCACATCTTTCCCGGCAGTCCTTACTGACTTTGCTTTTCTCCCGACCCCCTTACCTTCGTCCACCGCTCCTCCTCATACACCAACCATCATGTGCACGCCGACCTCGCCCCGTAATCCCCTCCTCGCCCCGTAATCCCCTCCTCGCTCCGAATCCCCGCCCACCGCGCATTACTCCAGCTGCCTCCAAGGCCTCCGCCGCGCGCAAGGCCGCGCTCAAGGGCTCCGCCTCGTCCGCGCACCAGGCGCGCAAGGTTCGGACGACCCCGACGTTCCACCGCCCTAAGACGCTCCGCCTCGCCCGGGACCCCAAGTACCCGCGCACGTCGGTCCCGCGCCAGCCGCGCATGGACCAGTACCGGACCATCGTCCACCCGCTCAACACCGAGAGCGCGATGAAGAAGATCGAGGACCACAACACCCTCGTCTTCATCGTTGACATCAAGGCCAACAAGCGCCAGATCAAGGACGCCGTCAAGAAGCTCTACGACGTCCAGGCCGCTAAGGTCAACACCCTCATCCGGTGAGTCGAGTTTCCCTTCCCCGCTATGGTGTTGGGCACCACGTGGGATGTAATTGCATTCAGGACCACGCTGACCATATCCTCTTCCCCTTCCAGCCCTGACGGCAAGAAGAAGGCGTACGTCCGCCTGACCTCGGACTACGACGCTGTACGTCTTCCCTTCTTTATCTTCCACTCAGCCGATCAACTGTGCTGACCCTTGTATCTTGGTACTATAGCTTGACGTCGCCAACAAGATCGGCTTCATCTAAACGATCTAAGCGACGGCGGGTCTTCTCGTGGGGTTATCGAGGGGTCCAGGGGTCGTCCTGGTTCTCGGCTACTGTTCATGCGCATTACCATGCGGGCATCTATGCAGACTTTATAGGCATCGAAACAGTTTGTGTGTAATGTCGTGATACGGGAAAATTTTGCGTTCAGCGAACTGCGATTGCGTGGTCTTCAGCGTGTCTCTGCGGGCTCGAAAGTCCGTTGTGCTTGCCGATGCCTTGTAGTCTTTCGACAACGACTGATTGTCTTCATGTAGATCATCGGAGTACATCATTGCCCACCCACCTTGCCGGCCCGAGTTGGCTGTGGTTAAGCTGCCGGTGTCGAAGCCTGCAACGCCATGCGTCTCGCTTCCTTTCACGGCCAGACGACGTTGCCCTTCTCAGAACGTTCACTTCCTTACTGGTTCGTCTCTAATTTGAGTCGCACGAAGAGCAGGTCCTCAACGACTTGCAACGACGCTGGATCACTGGCCGCTCCGCGGGACTCCGACGACCGGCACCACTCGCCGGATAGCCGATCCCGCGACTGCGCGTTCACGACGCGTCTTCTCTTTTCACCCCCTATCACCATTGCTATCAATCCTCACAATCAACTAACCTAAACCATGCTTTTGAACTCACTTGCTCATCGTGTCCTTCGTCATCGATCGCTCGCCCGCCTCGGGGCGGGGCACAGGGGCATCGTGAGCGCCTCGGGCGGGCACCAGCAGCCGCTCGAGGGCATCCCCCCGCCCTTGAAGGGCATCAAGGTCGTCGACCTGACAAGAGTGCTCGCGGGGCCGACAGCTACGATGCTGCTCGCTGATCTGGGGTGCGCTTCAGCTTATGCAGCTCTGTGGGCACGAGGGGCTGACCTCGGGGAGGGCGCAGCGCCGATGTGATCAAGATCGAGGAGCCGAAGCGAGGTGCGTTCACAAAAAATGCTACCTTTTGATGTGACTGTGCTGACGCCCGATATCGCAGGCGACGATACCCGTACCCCTCCTTCCCCCGCTCGCAGCCGCACCAGCTCACTTTCCCGTACCACCACAGGTTCCTGGGCGCCTCCCACCGCGCCCAAGCTTCCCCCCTCATCCGACCCCGCCCCGCACCAGCCGGCCGAAACCGCCTACTTCCTCTCCGCGAACCGTAACAAGCGCTCGCTGACGCTCAACATCCGGCACGAGAAGGGCCGCGAGGTGATTAGGAAGATGGTCGAGCAGGCTGATGTGCTGGTGGAGAATGTGCGGTTGATTGTGTTCTTCGTTGATGACGCTACTTGAATGGAAGGGAGACGCTGATGGAGGGAAGGGCGAGGATAGTTTGTGCCTGGGAAATTGACGTCGTATGGCCTTGGGTATCATGACTTGAGCGCGATCAACCCGCGGCTTGTTTACGCTTCCATATCCGGTGCATGCTGCGCCGCCTCTTGCTAGAACCAAGCCGCGCTCATTCCTTTCCTGCGCAGGCTACGGTCAGACCGGACCTTACAGCTCTGCTCCAGGCTACGACGTGATTATCGAGGCTGAAGCTGGTCTTGTACGTTTTGCTTTGCAGCCCCCTTCCGGAACGCTGCTGAAATCTGGTTGGCTGTCGGTAGATGCACATGTGCGTCTTAACGATCTTCCTGTCCCAGCAGCCCCGCTCAGTCTCATTCTCCTGAATTTGGCGAAGTACTGGCGAGCGCGACGGCCGCCCCGTCAAGGGTGAGGCAACCGCATCCAGATCATGTTTGCTGGGTCCATTCGCTTACGACCTCACTCCTCAGTCGGCGTCGCCATCACCGACCTCACCACCGGGCTCTACGCACACGGCGCGATCATGGCCGCCCTCCTCGGGCGGCAGGCGACCGGCAAGGGCGCCTGGATCGACGCGAGCCTGATGGAGTCTCAGGTCCGCTCGAATCCCTATTCCAGCGCCCTTTCGCGTCGCTTACGTGGCTGCTCGCTGTCTGACAGATCGCCAGTTTGGCCAATATCGCGTCTAACTACCTCATCGCTGACCAGGAGGCTGGGCGGCATGGGACTGAGCACCCTTCGTGCGTACCGTTGGGCGCTCGCGTGATGTGGGGAGAAGCGCTGATGGTGTAGTTCAGGATCGTCCCGTACCAGGTCTTCCCGACCCTGGATGGGTGGATCATGATTGGTGCGGGCAACGACCGCCAAGTGAGTTCATCTTCCTGCCCTCTTCGTCGTCTGAACGAGCATGCTAAACCAAACATTCCGACGCCGCAGTTCCAAACGCTTTCCGGCCTTCTGTCCAAGCCCGAGTGGGCGACGGACGAGCGCTTCTCGTCCAACTCGGCACGCGTGGCGAACCGCAAGACGCTCATTCAGGCTATTGAGGACGTGCTCAAAGGGGCGGACACTGCGCATTGGTTGGAGCAGCTGCGGGGCAATGGGTGGGCCATTTCAGCTCTACTTGCTTTTCCTGCGATCAACAGCTGAGAGGTGTTTTTTTTTTCGCAGCATTCCGTTCGGGCCGATCAACAACATCCGACAGTAAGTGGCGATGGCGTGGGCTTAGCGGTTTCGCTGACGCTGTGGTGGACAGGACTTTCGAGCACCCCCAGGCCGTCGCTCGGGAAGTGATGACTACCATTCAGGTCCTTTATGTCCCGCATACTTTCCTCTACCATAATTCTCACCCCTCTCCATCAACCGCAGCACCCTCGCGCCGGGCCGATCAAGCTCGCCTCGCCCGCCGTGACCTACAGCGGGAAGAAGATGCCCGTCACCCGCCCCCCACCGTAAGCACGAGCGCCTCTCCCTCCTCTGGATTCTTGCGCTGTGGGTGACCCTGCCGATGTGACAGGTATCTCGGCCAACACACGAACGAAGTTTTGGCAGAGCTGGGATACGACGCGTCGGCGATAGAGGCTATGCGGGCGGAGGGGGTTGTCTGAAATAGACTGCATTGGAATGTGATGCGCTGGAGCTGGACCGGTGCAAGCTGCGGCGGAATGTGAATGTAACGCAAAGTCAGCACTGCGTGCTAACACTTCCAATATCACACAGCCGTAGATGCACTGTTTTTCTCTTCGAGCAGCGAAGAACCGTACTGGCACGCGTCGCCACGGACAGGCTAGCATACTTACTGGAGGACTTCCGGACTTCCCGCGGGCCACATTTCTGACTTAGCAGTGCTAGATGAGGTGTGTCACCTGATCGCTTTTGGACGTCCGACAGTCTTTCGAAACACAGCGAGCTTCGTGAGGGCCCATCTACGATATCTGCTATACGCTGACGGACAGACACCCTCGCCAGTGAAAAGCAGCTCGGGAGAGATTTCCGCCAAGCAAAAATGACCCTGTCAAATATTCCGTGATCAGCGAGCGACATTACAAGCTGGTGTGGCACAGCGTACATGACCGCGGAACTTCGGCGCACATTGCGCAAAGACCTGAAAGCGGACACCTAGGACCCTCTGTTTTCATCATGCCTCAATGTGACTTATGAAAGCGCCCGCCGCCCTCAGACCAAGATACGATCAGGCAGGTAACCGGCATACTTGTGCAGCGAACGACAATTTATGGGATTACCGATTTGTGACATGAGAAAAGTGATTGTGAAGCGACCAGTTCGTCGAGCGTACTGTGGGAATCTCTCAAGCGTCGATGTGTCACACGGGGGAGCGTCCCACCGTGAAGGGGCTGAATCCGCCACCATTGTGGCCGAACTTGGGCTCGTGGGTGGTAGCCTCGTCTCGTAGCACTGTACGAGTATCGAAAAGCCATGGTGAGCAAACCTATCCTGCGGTCCGGGCTTGTGTAGCACAGTATTGAACGCACGATTCCCTTGTGGCAGAAGTTGAAGTCGACCTCCGCGTTGGCCTCATCGAGCTGATGAGAGTGGATTGAGTGGGCATGAGGGTGAGCGCAAAAACATCAAGAGCGTCGGGCGTACCCACTACATCTGGACAGTGACTCCTCCAGACCGCCCTTCGCCTCGACGTCCCAGTCGAATGGAATGCCGGAGATCCTCGTGTGGTCGTTCTTGCGGCAGTTGGTGCTGTGGGTGTGGAACGAACAGTCATATGTAAGCATGGTAACTCAAGCCGGCAGTGTTGGAACTACAGAGAAGACTTACAAAGAGCCGGTGCTGCCGTCGGGTAGGTGACGTCCGACCCGTTCTGCGTCCAGTTCTCCGCATTTCCCATGACGGGGTTCGGGATCGAGGTGGCCCGCACGTGAAGCTCGAGCTGTACTGAAGTAGCGTAACATCATCAGCCATCCATTCTCCTTGCGGCCGCATCAGAATGCATGAACTTCCCTTCAGGTTCCCAGACGTGTCCTTTGGCTTGCGCTTGTCAAGCACAGGCTGGGCGGTGACGGTCATCGTGAAGGCGAGGGCAGCGGCTAGCTTGTGGACGACGACCATGACTGCTAGGCTGAAGACGAAAAGCGGTCGCGAGGGATGAGGGAGTAGAAGGGGAGGGTGAGGGAAACAGGGCGCAGAGGCAGGTCCGCTTGTTATGCTGTCCGAGATGCTGCTCGCTGCCTGTGAAAGCTCGCGAAGCAACGCATGCAGCAACATGCTGCGCAGGCCGTGATGTGTTCCTGAACAGCATATGCATCTTTGCTATTTGTGAGGTCCCAAGAGTTTATTCCGCATCAATTGCATGTAGCAGAGCACATCGTCATCACGGACAACAAGCCGGGGTACTGTACAAGAACGCGGACTGCTGCACCACGACGCTCCCAGTCGGGGCTCTCTCCTTCTCCCCATTTTAGAGTGTTGGCTGTACTTGAAACAGAGTACGGGGCGAGTGGGGAACTCATCAACACTGACAACAGGAGCTCGGTGGGCTCCGCGGAACGTACAAGAACACGCAACGGTGCACCAGGAGTTCCCCGTCAGTGTCCAGGCCGGGCAGGTCTATCGCATGCAGGGCCGGTCGGTCACCAGGATATTCCGGAAGTCGACGCACGACTGGGGTCTTAGCCGAGTTGGGATACAACGACGGGGCGACAGAGGCTATGATAGGGGCAGAGGGCGTTGTCTGAAAAGGACTGCGTCGGCGTGCGATGCACGAGTACTGAAGCTGGAAGTCTGTGAGCTGTGGCGGAGGGCAATTCCATATCAATCCACCGTATCCATAGTCCGTGTTACTGTTTGTTATATTTGCCAGTTCGCTCTTCAAGCCGGACGCGCTCCTGCCCGGGCTGATCTACGAGCGGATCGTATCCGCGCTGGGGCTGCCGTTTCACTAACAGCGCGCGTGGATCGCGTCCTCCAACTCGCTGGCGGGCCTGTTCCGCGCCGCGGGGATGGAGGAGGTGCAGGTGCACCGGTCGAGGGTTTACGGCGAGCCTGCGCGGTGGGCCGCGGACGACTGCAATGAGGTGTGGGACCGCAGGAGGGGGCATCCGCTGAATGGCGGGCTGGCAGACTTGCAAGTGGAGGAGCTGCAGAGGGCGGGGGGCATGTTTGAGAGGGAGTGAAGGACGCTTGCTGCGGAGGGCGAGGGAGGGGAGGTGTCCGATAAGAAACAATTTTGGGTGGGGGTGGGGAGCAGAGCGAGCACATGAATCACTTGCGATGCAGAGCGTATAATGTAGGAACCGGCGGGCACCGCAGTTCTCTCGAACGACCAGCTTCGAGCAAGCGATGCGGCAGACCTGCTGCACCCCTTGCATACTCCGTCGCACCCTGGCGCACCTGCTTCTACGATGCACGCAAGTCTAGTAGCGGCCGGTATGCGATGCCAGCTGCACGTGGATCAATGGCACTGGCGAGCTCGCGGCGAGCACGACACCTCAGTGCGGCGAGGTGTCTTGCAAATCGCACAACCGAACCAGACGCAGCACCGAGCGAGAAAGAGGTAATATACGCGAGCGGCCTAGCAAAAAGCGACACGTCACACAAGTCGGTGCCAGTCGGTAGAGCGTAAACGAAAGGGAAAAATGAGGTGGGGCAACGAACGAATGCAGTGGGTCAAATGAAAATAGGGGATAACGTGATGTACGGCGCAAGAGTAAAGAGGAAGAGGGGAAGACCGTCCGTGTGTTTATGGGCAAGCGCGGGAAAGAAAGAGGAGGAAGAAGAGACGGGTATCATCGTGAATTTGAGGAGAGAGGAGAGAACAGGAGAGGAAGAGGAGGGAAATGGAGTGTATGAGATGAGATGAGATGCGGAGAGTCCGGGTCCAGCGCGCGGAGGATCTGGGCGGTTGAGGGGTTGATGCGAGAGGGAGCGAAGGAAAGGGCGGGTGCACGCGATCACAGGACAGTCGCGACGGCCGCGAGGACTGCCGCGCCGAGGCCGGCGACGGTCCAGCGCGCGCCCGGGGCGGAGGGGAGCGCGGCGTTCTCGACGACCGTGCCGTCGCGCTTCATGCGCGTCTTGGTGGTCTCCCCCGTCTGCACGAGCTGCTCGACGGGGAGCATGTTTGGCTGGCGGTACTTGAGGTACATGGGCGCGAGCGGGGAGCCGTCGTACTGGTACAGCTGGAGGTACTCGACGTTCTTGACGTTGTCCATGCCAGTCGTGAACTGGGGCATGTACTCTGTCTCGTTGTACACGGTGAGGATGTTCGAGGAGGCCGCGCACGGGTCTTGCACTTGGATGCGCCCGTCGCTGCCGAGGGGGGTGAGGACTGAGACGGGGGAGGTGCGGGTGCCGCGGAC
>JTLS01000183.1:0-26620 GCA_000826855.1 Basidioascus undulatus | reverse complement strand
GCCAGCGCGCAACCCGCCCGCGCTTCCGCGTCCTCTTCGACGTCTCGTACGGCCTCAGCCGGAAAGAGCTGGACGACCTGAACTTCACGATCAAGTACCATCCTTTCAGGCAGAACGACCAGCAGGTGCGTTGGACACCTGTCTTCCCTAAGATCAGCGAGCGAATACTTGAAGAGCAACATTGAGCAGCGGATCCAGGGACTCTCATATACGTTCAAGGTTGCCAAGGGCCTGACGCCGCCGCAGATCGTGTTTGAGAAGCCGCTCGTGTTTGAGCTGATGGGCGCGTCGTTTACGAAGAGGCTGGGGTGCAAGGTCTGTCGCTTCTTGGCCCTTCTCCGAGAGAACCGTTGCTGACAAGTGAAACGCCTTTGACAGTACTACGAGCTCCGCTTCCCGCGCATCACCAAAGTCTACCGGCCGTCCGAGCGGTGCTGGACATGCGGTGCGTGCCCGGCATTCTGAGCCGTTTCTTTGCCCACATTGACTGTCCCGCTGCATTCATCAGCGATCGACCTCTCCGAGCTGCAGCGCCTCGCGCACGACGCCGTCTCCTCCTCAGCGCTCACGATCGACGACGAGATCGCCGCGCTCTTCCGCACGCCGTCGCAGCAGGCGACCGAGTCCGCATCAGCGTGGAACCGCGTCCGGGCGTACTGGGTCGAGCGCCTCCAGTTCGTCGACGGCGAGGAGGCGCGCCAGCGCGGGCGCCCGCTGCGCCTTGACCCGGCGAGGGAGACCGAGGAGAGCCAGCAGGCGTCGCTGCCTCTTCAGCTTCCTCGACCTGCACAGCTTGCTCCTGAAGCGCAGCAGGCCTACTCATCGTCCTCGCCTTCGCCCAGGGTGAAGCGCCTCAAGTCGGTCACTAACGTACAGCACCAGCTGCCGCGGACGTCCAGTCCTCCTCCCCCTCCTTCCGCCGTCGCGCATGCAGCACAATTCTCGCCACCGCCGCGAAAACGCGCTAGCTCGCACCCGGAGGATTTAGGGATTGCCTTCGGCCCAGAAGACGACGACGACACTGCGCCGTCGTCGCCATCCCGGAAACGGGCTCGCCGGAGGCAGGAGCACGCCCCATCTTCTCCCAGTCCAGTGCGACATCGCAAGAGTCCGCCCGGCGTCGCGTCTACGCGCCTCACTCCTACTGTTGCTCTTCTCCGCGCGCCTCCTCCACCACCGCCGCTGTCAGCGCGACCTGCTCCCTCTCCCACGCGCACCTCGGAACCTCGTTCCATCCGCCCTCGGCCCCTCCCCCGACTCTCTGAAGCCCTCTTACACTTCACCTCCCCTCCGCCCTCACCCTCCCGCCTCCGAAACATCGACCCCTCCACCCCTCTAACCATCGTCCACTCGCTCGACGCGCTCCTGCTCGGCTCAGGCTGGACCGTCCCCTGGTCCTCCTCCCAACCTCCATCGTCCTCATCCCACACCTCCTCCTCCTGTCCCCGCGCGCCGACCAAACCAGGGCTCATCTTCGCCCAGCGCGAGCGCAGCGCGGGCCTGATCGCCCTGCTCGAGGCGCGGCGGGTGGCCGCCGCGGGCCGCGTGCTGCTCCTCGACTCGGATCTCTTCTTTTCGTCCCCTCCACTGCCTGCTTCACTTATTGGAAACGTATCACATACCCATCTCGCGTCACCACCTTACCCACATACCCCACCGCCGCATTGCATACTCTGGGATTCACTCGCATAGACTCTACGGACCGCGTAATATTGCATGCAACGTTTGGAACTCGCTTGCATTGTGATGCGAGACCAAGACGGCTATCACACCGCATATGGAGAAAGTATCCCTTGAGGTGTTGCAGACAAGCAGCCGCTATGACCGAAAGAGTGCAGTCTACTCGCTTACCAGCGAGCAGGAACACGACTGGCTGTAACGTGAGACGCAGGAGGAGGAGGACGCGGTTGCATCTCTTGGGAGCAACTCGTTGACGAAACAAGATTAACGGGGCTCTCTTTTGGCCAATTTGCCATTGACTTGATGCTTACAAGCCGGGGATCATGGGTCACAATGCCCGACTGCGACCGAACATCGCGACATCAATGGTAGACTCTACTTCGCAATGCCTTTTGAGTCGATAGTCCTAATGCGTACTCTTCACCACAGACTATAAACTCCTTTTTAAAGGTGCATCCTCAAATGTCATCAACATATATGCAGAACCCCGCAACTTCGCAAGCAAAGCGCGCCTCTCTCCTCCTTCTAGCAACCGCTGTCGAACGAACGTGACACGGGCGGCCGTCAAATTATCCTCGTACATCTTGGTCCCGCAGCGTGAAAGCTTCAAGCTCAACTTGAACGCTCAACCTACCACCTCATTGTCGAACGTCCCTTCTCAAGTAAACCTGTCAGACTCCCACAGTCGCGAACACAGGCGCACTGTTTCAAGCTTCTCGGGCGCGTCAGACAGAGGCAATCGAAAAACGCATCCAGCGCGCTGAAGTCGTCGTCAGAAAGAAGCAAAGCAAGAAGCGGGGGACGCGAGTTAAGGCGTGTTCGCCCACGCCGCTTTCGCCCACTCCCTCTTTCCCTCACCGTCCCATTTTTCCTTTCGCCTTAAACGCGCCCTGTTGCCCCCAGTGACGCGTCTATCCTGTTCGTTGACCCCCTCCCTTAAATGCTCTGCAGGCGCAAACTTGCTAACGCGTCGGAGCGGGATATACAGACCGCGAAAACCCCGCCACACCCCTTCCACACCTCAATGCCTCCCTTCCCCCACGCCCTGTAGATTTTTAAATGCCGCCTAAGGGTTGCGTTGTTTTTAACTCGGATGTTGTTATGTACTCCGAGCATCGCTGACCCTCATACGAACAACAGCCAAAACCTAAGCGACCGCCCCCCGTCGCGTACGCAAGGCCGCCGAGCCTGCCTCGACGAACGGCGAGGCTGCTGCCGCCGCCGCTGCGCCTCCCACACCCTCGGGGCGCGGGCGCAAACGTGCGGCGTCCCCGCCCGCAGATGAGGCGCCTAAGAAGCGCGGGTGTCCCGCCGCGGCGGAGCAGCCCAAGAAGCCCGCCGCGCCGGGGGTGAACGCGCTGCCGACCCCGCTAGCGGCGCACGCGAGCGGCGCGCCGCGCACGCTGCTCGTTTTTGGCACAGGCGACATGGGCCAATTTGGGCTTGGCACGGACACGAACACGATCGGTGAGATTAAGCGGCCGCGCCTTCACATGTGGTTTGAGGACGCAATCAAAGAGGGCAAGCTTGAGCAGGGTGGCGTTGAGAAGGTCGCGACGGGCGGAATGCACAACTTGGTCATCGACTCGGAGGGAAAAGTGAGCTATCTTTGGTTCAAGGAGCGAGTGAAGGGTATGAGGTGGGACAGGTGCAGTAGTGAGGGATGGTGAAATGGCTGGGAAGTTGGTTGCGAAGAACATGGAGGCGGGTTGAGGAACAATGGAGGGGAGGTCCTTTTCACCCCAACTTTCAGATCATGTTTTTCAGTGATTCGCTCCGTTCGTTCTGTCAGGATGCTCACCACATTTTTCTCTTTTCCCAGGTTTCATCATGGGACGTCAACGACAAGCTTTCACTTGGTCAGCTAACCAAGGTGCTCGACATGGAGTTTGAGGAGCTCGAGTCAGTGCTGATGCTTGTCCAAGGTCTCGAGGGCTTCCGCGCTGTCGCAGTCATCCCAGGTGATAACATCTCGCTCACGATAAGTGCAGGTGAGCTGTGCACATGGGGCAGCTTCCACATGTGTTCTCTTTGTTTTTCTCCTTTTCTGTCTTCATCTTTTGACACTGTTCCTTTTCCATGCAGTCAAGCAATGGTCAGCTCCGCTTTGACAGCTGTGTCAGCACCCAACAGCAGCAGGTCGAGCCTGTCACACTCCCTGCATTTGCAGGCAAGACAATCATGCAAGTGGCATGTGGGGTGGACCATGCACTCACACTCATGCATAATAGACAGGTGTATGCATGGGGCAATGGGCAGCAGCACCAGCTGGGGCACACGATTATTGAGCGGCACAAGACAAGCAGGCTACAGCCTGAGCTGCTGCACCTCAAGAACATTGTCCTCATCAGCAGTGGGTCATACCACAGTTTTGCCATTGACAAGGATGGTGTCATGTACGCATGGGGGCTTAACAAGATGTGCCAGACAAGTGTCACAGACATGCACAGTGGCTGGGCTACATGATCCCAGACACCAACACTTGTTGACATGCTGCACCCAGAGAGACACACCGGTGCACATGTTGTGTCCATCGCCAGTGGTGAGCACCACTCACTCTTCCTCTTTGACAATGGTGAGGTGTGGGTGTGTGGCCACTGTGACAGCAATGAGCTTGGGCTCATGCTGGACCACCTGGCTGCAGAGGATGTCACTGAGCACCTTAAGAGGAGACTGAGGATGCACGTGCAGCCAAGGCAGCCAAGCAGGGTGTTGATGTTGAAGGTTGAGATGCCCATGCTTGCGGTTGACCAGCACATTCCTGAGCCAGTCAATGCATCGTGTTCCCACCCCCACCAACCAAGGAAGAGCCTGAGCCTGAGGTGCCACCCTATGCAGGCAGCTTCAGCAGGATGAAGATGGTTGTTGTGCTAAGTGCCAGTGGGTGCAACAATCTTGCCGTCTTGGATGAAGGCCTGCTCTACTTGTGGGGGTATAGCAAGGCATGTCAGCTCAGTTTGGGCCCCGGTGGAGAGCACTGAGACAAACACGCATGCACAATACTGCACTCAACTAGTACTTTGTCCTCAAGGCTGGATCCGTCAGCCAGGTATGTTTTGCTGCTTCTTGTTCCCCTCAATGGCTGCTCCCCATTGCACTCACTCTCCTTGCTCACTGTCGCTATTCTCTTATGCCCACACAGCACTGCATTCTCACCACCGTCAAGCACGAGATTCCGCTCGAGTAAGCCATCATCAGTGGCAATGATGGGCGTGAGAGGGTGATTTGCAAAGGGATGCTGGACAATAAAAGCTGCTTGCTTGCTTAAGCTCAAGCCAACAAAAAGGAGACGCCTCAAGCGTTGTCAAACTAGGTCGAGCTGGGAATCGAACCCAGATCTAAGGAATCAGAATCCTGCGTACTAACCATTATACTACTCAACCAGTTAATCTACCTCTTCCTCAAATCTAAATTTGAAATGTCGCATGGGAGAAGCAGAAGATGTAGCCCAAGTCAGGGACATCTGCAAAGCCCGAGTTAGAGAAAGGAACTCGAGATTGGGAAGTTCGATGGACGGCTATCTCTTCCTCGAGCTTTAGAGTGGTCGTGTTCAACGTGAGGCGACGGAGTTGAGTGAAGCGGCTCAGAGCCATGATGTCAATTTCAGGCTTGTCCTGGTGCAGGTCGATGTCGAGCATGAGATGAACAAGGCTGGTGGTGCAGGTACGTACGAGTGTGTCCAGGATCCTCAAGCCAGCACGATAGCCCCAAGATGGACAGTTGTGCCCAGTGGCAAAGGACAGGGTGAGATCACAGATGTGCGAGATGAGCGACGGCAGGTACACATCATACCATGCTGAACTTCGTCTATTCAGCTATCGCTCAAACCTATCTCGCCGCACTGCATTCTCTGTCTTCGATCGAGCGTCTTTACGAGGCCCTTCGGCTTTCCGAGCACAGCGCCTCGCCCTTTGGCCACCTTGTCCGAGAGCTTTATATGCAAATGGCAGAGGACACGTAGTTGAAGTCCAGAAGCTCCACCGAGACAGAGCGATCTTACATGAAGCTCCTTGCACACGAGCGGGAGAGCACACCGGGTCGTTGCGGCTTCTGGGCTGTTGCCGGCTGTTGCTAAGCCCATGATGCGAGAGGTGATTTCGGAAGTTGAAATGCGAACAGAGCTCGAGTCAATATTAATGCTGGATGCAGGATATACTGAGGTTGAGTGGGTGGTGCTGGTGTCGAAGGGAGAAGGAAAAGAGCGGAAGACGGCACGGGGACGCAAGGGACGGGGTGTCGACGCCCATGGGAGTTCTTAACGGCTGTCAGCTTTATTAAGATAGGAATTTGCAGTGGTGCCTGACTCTGACCAAGTATGAGCAAATATCTTGTGGCATACGCTCGTCTTCGGAGTGGCTGTACCTGCCCAAATTTCTAGGAATCTGCGGGTTTTCAGAAACGAGACTTACCTTACTTATTTCAATCGGAAGAATTATTTATATCTGGAAGGGCAGGTCGAGCCTCACCTGCCGCACACCAGCGGACAGCACTGAGCCACCGCGGCTTCCGAGGACAGATACGGCAACGACGCCGTGTAGCTTGGGCCGGAATCGCACCTTGCGTTGTTTGAGGTATGGATGCGCAAGGAGCGGGAATTTTATCAAAGCTGGATTCATATTTAGCTGTCCACCACGACCGCAGCCTCACGAGAATCGCTTACAGAAGGTTATTGCAACAGAATGCGGAACGCCCTCCCCCCCCTTGTCTGTTTTCTTTCTTTGCCTTGCTCAAGTCCAAGCCCAGGCTCAGGATTAACCACTAGCAGTTCAAGAGCTTAATACCCGGAAGCTGCCCCAAAAACGTACATGGAAACAGAGAAGGAAAAAAGGAGACTATTTTCCGGTCTCTTCATCGTCCAGCAACAGCCACTCCATCCCACCCGCGCACGCGGGGCCCTCCCTAGTCACTATGAGATCCCCTCCGCCCGTCCTCTCTTCTGCTCCGCTGGCGCGCGAAAAACGTCTGTCGCGGGTCCGAAGTGCCGGACCGGTTGCGGCCGAGGCGATGGAGGCTCAGGCAGGCGCGGAAGTAGGTGCGGGCGACGGGGAGGTTGGGTACGGGTTCAGAGTTTAAAAGCACTTCGGCGCTGTGGGAGTACGAGTCGCTATAGGGGACACGCGGCGCACGGGAGGAGAGGATGAATGAATGAAGGTGGAGCAGGCGGGCGAGAGCGGGAAAGGAGGTCGGGCTATGTGCGCGGATGAATAGGAGGAACAAAGCTAAAAATGGAGAAAAAATAAAGAGAGAAATCCAGACACCCTCACTTCGGAAGCATCAGCAAACTTCATGGCAAGCTGATGCAAGCCCGGGGCAGCGGAGGGCAGGGCGGCAAGCACGTCGTTCGCCGACCCATTACCCTGAAGGGCCAGCGTATCGACCTCCCGGATTGGACTTGAGGGTCTTGAGTAGCCCTCTTGAGATCGGGCTCTGCTCGACGGGTAGCATGATCGCCCTGAGCGCCGGAAGCGCACTGAGCAGCCCCTTCACGAGCGCATTGGCGATCTCGAACGGGTGTCCGCGCGAGTCGGGGAACTCGGCCCAGCTCGAGAAGCCGTCTGGGCATCGTGGAACTCAGAGCGAGCGATGTGCGGGAGGCAGGTGGAGGAGAGGGAGAGGTGTGCCGTGAGGGAGAAGAAGGGCGAGAGCGCCGCGTTGTCCCAGATGACGTTGACGCGGAGGCAGAGGGTGGTGAGCGTTTAGGAGAGAAGGGAGAGAAGGGAGATATGATGTGAAATAGTGGAGGGCTCGGAGGGCGACAGGGGCGGCGGGTAGTCGTCGTCCAGGTCGATGTCTAGGTCGTGCTGTCCCCGGAGGGCAACGTCAATGTCGAGCACGGTGGTGAGGTGCTTGAGGAGAGTCGGGGAACAACGAGGGCGGCAGGTGCGAGAAGTCACAGAAAGAGTCTCGCAAAGTGTGTAGAGGCGGCAAGCAGCTGAGGTCTGCGCCTGGTGGCACAAAGTCGCGGACGGTGAGGTCCTTCAAGGAAGGGAAGGCTCGGAACGGAAGCGGGCGCGAAGGGTCGACTCGGCTGGTTAAAAAATCTCAGTCAAAAATGACACGACCGAGAACCGCACGCACCCGCCAAGGTCGATACGCTGGGGATGCGGCTGGTGTGTCGCGAGGGCGTCGAGTAGCGGGGTAATACTCGATCTCCTGATACTCCTCTTCATACTTCGTAGCCCTCCGCCAGCTCGTCCTGTGGGTTGTATGGCCAGTCCTTGCGATCAAAGTTCAGCAAGCTGATGTGCGGGTACGGCAGCGTCTCCCATCCAACGTGGGCGAGGCTCTGCAACAAGATGCAGAAGAGAATGAGCGAGGCCCGGACGGCATGGGGAAACGTTACAAAAGTTGATCTGTTCAAAACAGCGAGCATGCTGTCCAGACAGGCATTTGCCTGCTGCGGCGTGAAGTCTTTCGGCGGTCTGAGAAGGGTCGTCAGTGTGGAGTCAGCCAATCGATACGGACGACTTACGTGAGGTCAGACGAGCCAGACGCTTGTCGCGCTTTCACCGTCACGGTGATGCGGGTGCTGAATAAAACACATGTGGTTGAGCATTCACATCTCGGGGGACTACAAATGCACCCACACAAAGCAGTAAGCAAACGGATCAAACCAGGCCTGGAGACCTCCGGCACCACCGTCGTGGCGGCACAAATGTTCGAGGATCAGGCTGCGCTCGATTTCCGCAATACCAGCTATGATCGAGCGGAACGACTGGCGAAGTCAGCCCACGGCTGGTCCGGGGGAAGTCGGAGGGCTGCGTTGCTGAGGAGCGTCGCGCGGGCATCCAACGCCCAGATGCTATCACGACGAAAATGCTGAGCTCGAGCGCCCAGATGCGTAAGCGTTCAATTCTGACCGGCAGAAGTCTACACTAGTTACCCGAAGGTTGGGTGATCTCGCTAACAGAGCTTCTCCTTCGAATGCAGCGCATAGTTGCGGGGCTGGACGATCTGCAGAGGTGCACTTTGCAAGTAGAGAAGCGGACAGCTGCTGAAAGACGACTGCAGCCGCGCAAACCGCAAACCGATCAGCTACCTGTACATGAGTATTTATGAGAACTAGAGCCACAGACGGCTTTTCCTGCTGCAGCGCAAACCAGTCTGATCGCAAGAGTTTCAGCGCTTGTCTCGCCAAGGTTGGAGCTGCAAAGCAGTTGCAACGTACCGACGAGCTTCCTCTTTCCAGATGTCGTGCAATTCCCAATTCCGTGCAAAGTCCGCCGATTCTACTCAATGTTGATATGGTAAGGGTGAGCGCGATCCTGGCGCTTAAGAACCGAAGATGGATAAGCCACTCAAGTAAGGCTCCTTGACTGCTTCGCTCGCCGTGTTCTTGCACATGCAGCCGTAAGAGATATCATCCGTCGGAGTGGGCGCTGCTCCCAGACCAATACCGTCGTCGTCGAAGATTTGACAGTCGCTGCCGCGGAGCCGATTAGCACTGTTGGTGCCTCACATACGCCGCACACAGTTTCACTCACGAACCAATGTCGGTTGTACCCCATGCAAACGATTAGAGTAAGCTATAGGTTGACTCCATTGTGAGCACTTTCGGCCAATTGATTGAGAGAGCCACTCACGCGGCCTGCGACTTGTGCGGAGAGTGTTTGGAATGTCCAAAGAGCTTGAATCGACACACAGACTGTTAAACTAACGTCAAGCAAGCTCACTCTCATTCGATGGGATTGAAAACGGGCGCACACTTGCACCGTGGACGAGGCCTAGGCTGAACGCGCTCGCCTGGAAGGCCGCGTCGAGCGCACCCCACGCAAGATCATACATGTTTAATGAACGCTGGCTCATCTCCTCAAAGCGGGGGAGACCGGGTCGGGCTTGACTTGCATAAGAACAGCCAGTGCGCTGAAGATGAGCGCTGCGGGGAACTTGAACCGCGATTCCATCCCGGAGACTGTGCATTAGAAAGACTGGTAAAAAAACGCTCTTACGCAAGCAATGAACTGAAAAGAACCCAGGTCATACGTATAGAAAAATGTTGGTATATGCAGCGCTTTGCCGGTGGGACCTGTCGTCGGGCTCGTCAGCACGCATCGTATATGCGAGACGACGCGCTGATTTCTTCCCGTTTCCGGTCACCGCAGGCAGAGAGTGTCCATCACCTCATTTCTTGCTGCCCTACGATCAAAACCCGCGCCCATGTTGATGGCTATGAGTACTTCCCACCACGTCTCTTCGGTGTAGCACGTCGACGGCTGGCGGGGAGGCTGCAGGTCGAGGATTGACGGTTGCGGAAACGAAAGAGTTGAAATTCTAGATACGAAACGGAACGACGTGTGAGTTTACTTGAAGCTGGAGTGGCCTGTGCTGGAGACGGTTCCTGTCATAATGACCTACCCACACCAACCAGTCTGGCAGGTCCGACCCCTCGTCCGGCGTTCCCCTCGACGGACCAGTCACAAGCTTCTGCGCGGCGTTCGAGTTATGCCCGGTGCGGGTACGAGGTTGGTACGAGGATGTTTCGCCGTCGCCTGACCCCTTCTCCGAGGGAGATGAGGCTGGCGGAGGAGGGCGCACTTTTCCGCGCAAATGGGCATATTAGTTAGCTGGCGGTGATGGGAGTGGAAGGAGAAGGGGGGAATTGGTGGGCAGAGCGGTCGATGCGCCCTGCGCATTCCTTTTACCAGACTCTCCCAGGCCTGATCCCGTACGATCATGCGTTCTTTCCATCGATTTTGGGCCAACTTCCTGAGACGAGTTCCCGTTCTGCCCAACAATGTTCTCCATTCCCGGCCCGCCCTTAACACAGAGTCCTCTCTCAATCCGCCAAGGACGTCTTCCACTGCTCGTCGTCGAACGGGCGCCGTCCGCGCTGCGCGGGTTGGTATGCCGAAGCGCTTGAGAAGGCCAGTCTGAGCGGGCATAGCGAGTCGCTTGTTCTCGTGGGAGGCATCAAGACATTCAGCGAAGAATTCGGCGACGATGCGGACCTTGTAGCTAGGCTATAAACCATGCACAGCTTCTGGATTGGTCCTTATCCGGTAGATATCAAGAGGCAATTTGTCCAGCTTGCGTGTAGAACCAGGCTACAACTCAACGCGGAGCATTACTGTGGGTTTGAGTCGAGACCAGGCAGGAGGTTCACCTTGCACGCCATCCGACTTTCGCTAGCTATGTGGGATTTACATAGAAAGCCTGCATAATCGAGGAACTGAATGCGCACTTGAAGCAGTTTCCCTTCCGTTAGCGAGCAACGCGACTATGTTATCTTACAACCTCGTCCATGTCCCGGAGGCCGAAGCGCCGCACCTGATAGACCGCACAATCTTCAACCGGCAGGATCGGGGAGATTGGTGCGAAGTACATGCAGCAAAAAATGACCGCGGTCCGTGGTAAGCAAGCGCTTTATAAGTGCTGCTGTTTCCTGCAACTGCCTTAGAGGTCCGGACCTGTAGAACGAAGAGGTGGAAGTGCCCACGCATGATTATGACCGTCCGCTTTGCTGATACACTGGAGGAGCAATAGTCTGGCTCTACCCCAACAGAAGCACGTCTATCAATTACACGACGCCGCCGCGTCCTACAAGTGGAAGTTCCCTTCGTCACACAAGTGGATCCCCTGCCGTTCCAACTTGACGCTGCCCGCCCCACGAAAGACCGATCCCCCATCCCATCCCACGTAAAGCATTCCGACAAACTCCGAAACCAGGGCAACAGCGTCAAGCTCCTCAGACGTGACGACTCGAGGCGAATCAGAATCTCCTCGAGCATGTTACGACAACGAACCGACGTGTCCAGGAAGCTTATTGTCATGTAGGCGAGCGTCGATGGAAGGACACCTACAAATTATGTTCCTGAAAGTTGCGGGACCGATCGAAGGTGGAGAGCCTTAACATTTGAGCAGCATTCCAGCACGGCTGTGGCATTGACGCTCGCGTGATCTACGCGGATCTGAATCTACGCAAGCCTTCGCCGTGCCGCCTCAAGAAGTCGACGAGACCTTCCGCTGGTCTCTGTCCCAACGACAGGGTCAAGAGATGTGTCGACCATGTCTGAACTAAGATGATGCTTTTCGAGTCGAGGAAGCGTCAGAAGTGTATTATGACGGTTCGTAGGCACATTTTCAGCCCTCAAGGAAAGCCTTCACACGTATGTGAACCGATTCAACGCGGAAAGTACAGGTCCGGCGTCGTCTAGCGGCATGTCGAGTTCCAGACTCAGCCTAGTCAGGCTACCGCCGCAGCTTCGACTGAGTGTATCCAGCAGCTCGAGGCCCATGGAAAGTTCCCACATGTTGTTTTGCGGCCCAGAAATGGTAGTAAACCAAGTCAGGCCGGTGAGAAGTGGCGCTATGAGAGAGCAGCGCGGTGCCCTCCAGCTGATTACGTGGCCCTAGCTCCGATGCGCTTTCGATCGAGATCTGAAGAGTACGAATGTATCCCGCGAAGGGAAACCACGCTTCTATGAGCAAAGGAGCCCGTCGTAAAGACGCTCGACAGAGGAAAGGGACTGGAGTGTGATCGTCTCGGCAAGAGTGCGTTGACCAAAGGGCTAAGCGGAGGTGGTCAAAGGACTGCGTGCCATGTATTAGAGAATTGCTCACTTAAAGTTGTTTGCAGAGCAGAGGAAGAGCATGACGGGTGGCTGCGTCCTGTGGGGTGGTGCCTGTAGAGGCCAGCGCAAAGATTCACGAAATGATCTCGGACGGCAGGCGAAGGAAGACGCTCGAGTTCATCTTTGGTGAGTAGGATGCGCGTGTACGAGGTAGTTTTACCGTCAGCAATTATAGTCGATCATGAGTGCGAGCGAGATGATGGACGTCGGGAGGCAACCTGAGCAGGCCGGTCAAGCGCGAGTTCAGCTCACCGAGTGTTCTACGTCAGTTGACTGGCAACGTTCATCTCGCCAACCATGGCGCCCTTACTTTCTCGCCCGGCTGGGGCCAAATGTCTAGAGGATTATCTACAACCGCTCACTGCACCTCAGGCGAAGAGCGGTCTGACCAGCGAGGAAGTCCGTAAAGTCGCGGACGAGCTTGACGAGGGCATTGACGCGACCAAGGTGCGGTCCTCGTCCATGCTCACCAGCCGGCATGGTGCTGACGCTTCCAATCTTTCAGTCCGAGCTCCATGCAACGCTCCAGCGCGAGCTACCGACCCTCCAGTCCCAGCTCTCCACGTCCCTCTCCCTCTCCTTCCGAGTCTCCGAGCTCTCCCAAGAAGCGGACACCCTCCGCTTGGCGCTCACAGCGCTCGAGCCAGAGCTCAAGGGCGCATTGGAGGCGCATGCAGAGCTCGAGCAACGAGCGCTGGGCGCCAGGCTTGAGCTGGAGGCGGTGCGGAAGGTCCGGGAGGCGCGCGAGGCTTTGGCGGAGCTCAAGAAGCTCGTCGAGGCGGGGAAGGTCGCGGAGGCGGCGGCGTGGCTGAAGGAAGAGGCCGAGGGGAAGGTTGGGGCGCTGGAGGGGTGGTTAGCTAAATGGAAGGGCACTGATGCCATCAAGGTACGATCTCATCCCCTTGTGTGGTTCTCGAGGGCGCGGCTGACGAGGAGGCTACATCGAGACGGAGCTGCGGTTGCTGTCTTCCCAGCTCGCCGAGCAGCTTTCGGACGCATGGACATCCGCTGTGTCTTTTGACCTGTCGGACTCGTCGAGTCCGGTCTTGGCCATTGAAACCAACACAAAGCGTATGTACGGTCGCTTCAATCCGGTGCGGCGCCCCTGACCTTCCGCCTCGCAGTGTCTGCTGCCGCCGAGCCGGTCTCCTTCTCGGACGTCATCGCCGCTCTGTCTACCATATCCGCTCTCGAACCTCGTCTTCACACCCTCCAATCCGATATCACCAAGCACCTCGTCCAACCTCTCCTTCCTCCCTCACCACCGCCGTCCTACCCGACTCTGCAGTCCACGGAGACCTCCCTGTCCCTGTCGCCCGACGCCTCCTCACACTCTCCGACACCGTCTCTCCGCGCACTTGCGTCCTTCCTCTCCGCCCACATTCCGCCACTACTCCCCCTTCTCGTCACGCCCCTGCTCTCCCTCATCCTCTCGAACCACCTCCTTTCCGCCCTACCCACATCTCTCTCCGCGCCAGACGCCGAAGCTTTCCCCGCCAGAGTCCGCGAAGTCGCGGAGTTTGAGAAGGAGATCGCAGGAGAGGCGCACGAGCGGCCGCTGCGTGACTTCGAGGCATCCTGGGGCGCGAGATGGGTCGTCCGTCGGCGCGACGGCGCGCTCCTCCGCGCTCGGGAGCTGGTTTTGAAGAAGGATTGGGAGGCGGTCGAGTTGGATATGACGGTGGTGAATGACGCCGAGTCCGCTCGCTCCCCGCGGCCCATAGTGTCTGGATCGGCGTCGGCGTGGACTGCGCCTGCCGCGCCTGACGATGCGGAGAACGACGCCGAGGGCTGGGGCTTCGACGACGACACCTCGTCGCCTTCTTCGGGGTTTAAGGTCTCGGTGTCTGCCTCTGGAGAAGATGACGACGATCCCTGGGGACTGGAGGACGACGCGCCCGCACCTGCCGCTGCGCCGCCGAAGGAGCCTGTCGAGGGCGACGAGGACGATGCGTGGGGGTGGGATGACGAGGACCTGCCGCCGCCCAAGCCAGCGTCTGAGCCCAAGAAACCCGTCAAAGTCGCTTCGAAGCTTGGGGCGAAGAAGGGCGCGGCTGCCGCCGCTGCCCCGCGTTCCTCGTCGCCTGCCACCCGCTCCCCCTCCCCAACGCCAGCCCGCTCTCCCCGTCCACCCCCACGCGAGCCTACCCCGCCGCCCCCGCTTCCGCCTCCTCCAGCTCCAGCAGGCCCGACGATCGAGCGCCGTCTCGTCTCCACGCGCTTGTCCGCGCTGCTGGAGCTGGCCGACTCACTTTTGTCAGACGTCGCTTATCTTCGCTCCTCGTACGCCGCCCGCTTCGCTTCTCATATCCATTTCACAACTCATGGTCTTGATTCCCCTTTCAGATCCTCCCAGTCGCCGGGGCCCTTCCCGCTTCCCGCTCGCCTCCTCTCCGCTTTCCACGCCATCTTCGACCTGTACCGCGCGCTCTTCCCTGTGGCGCATGAGCACGAGCTCGCTGTTCCCGCTCTGGCATTGCAGTTCGCCAACGACTGCGCGTGTCTCGCCAAGGAAGTGGAGCGGAGGAGAAAGGACGTGGGCGCGGATGAAGGGGACAAAGAGTGGACGAGGACACGCGAGAGACTGGAGTGGCTTGGAAAGCGTACGCTGGATGGGTTCGAGGTTCGTCTGTTTGCCACAGTGCGACCCAGCAACGGGCTCGTAAAACTCTTTCTTTCAACAGGCAACTCAGCGCGCCTTGCTGTTCGAGTCGCTCTCGGACGCGGCTGGCTTCCGCGACGTCTCGTCTGCGGCCAACTTGCGCTCCACCGAGCGCGCGCTCTCGCAAGTCTCCCTTTCCCTCTCTCGTCTCGCCTCTTCCATCCGAGTGCGTGTCACCCCCGCATCCGACCCATGCCTCCGCACTCTCGCACTTGAAGAAGTGTTCACTCACATTTTCGCTTCCGTCGCTGAGCAGGATGTCATCCCGCCATCGCGGGTGCTCCCTCTCCTGGGCTCGCTCGTGGACGCGGTGCTCGTGCGCGTCACGGACGACGTCGAGGCGTTGCAGGACATCTCGGCGGATGACAGCACGCAGCTGTGTCGGATGTTCCGGGAGCTGCACGACCAGCTGGGCGGGCTCTTCGTCGAACGTGAGGGCGACGTGAGTCCGCTTGAACAGCCTTCCAAACCTGGCTCGCAAATGAAGCTGACGCTTTCCATCACACGCATAGGAACCGCGCCCGTACGTCTACGTACAGAGCTGGTTCAAGTTCTCGTACCTGTCCGAGATTCTCGTACGTAACCACGGCAGCGTGCTTCTTATCCTCTGGAATCCCGCTCACTCATCTGCTCAATCAACAGGAGGCTTCTCTCGTCGACCTGCAGTATCTCTTCGAGGAAGGCGCGCTGATGGACTTCTCGGCCGAAGAGCTCGTCGCGCTATGCCGCGCGCTCTTTGCGGACACTGCGAAGCGTGCGCAGGCCATCGACGCTTTCCGGCAAGGGCGGCCGGGCGGTGGTGAGGCGGCTTGAGATTGACCCCTTCTCATTGTCGTTGGTTTGCATATGATGGAACACTCTGAGAACACGTTGGCGCGTGAATTATGTGCACTTCATCGGCAGAGAGCGAGCAAGTCTCTCGTCTGTTGGCTTTCGGGCAGAAGCTTTGAGAACGAAAAGGCCTCGTCTCGGCGTCTTTGTTTAATGCCTTTTTTTCTTTTTACTATTGCAAGACTGCAAGCGTGAGGCCGCGGTGTACACTCAAACTCGTTCAGCGTTCAAGCCTTCCACTGCAGGCAATGCAAGCGGACGCTCCGAATTCATAAGAGCCGAAAGCGCATTTCCTCGTACAGGCCCGTACAGGCCCCAATTCTCCTTCGTTCCCTATTCTCAGCAACCACCGACTCCGTTCTCTTCCATAACAATCCTTGCATTGAACATCAAAATGGATGCAAGCCCTCTTCGAGCTGTCTCTGTCGAAATCGCTTCGCACATTTTCGCTCTCGCGACCGCCGGTACCCCCGAAGCTGTGGCAACTCGTTGCGCTCTCCTCTCAAGAGCTCCATGTGAAATCGCACTGTCTCAATCTAAATCATACTTTGCTGAGAGGACCATTCTGATTGCAGTATTGCAGCCTCTCGCTCGAATTCACCCCGTCACAACGATCGTTTTGCGATCTCTGTCTTCGATCGAGTTTCTCTTCGAGGCGCTTCTGCGTTCCGAGCAGCGCGCTTCACCTTTTGGCCATCATGTCCGAAAGCTCTACGTCTGTATAGACGCTGGATCCTCTAGCTCCATTGACACGACCGACATTCCGTCGCTTGTCTCTCATCTTACCGGTCTCACCTCATTCGCTCGACGATGCGTCTTGGGGCTATCGTGTTGGTTTCAAGACATTGGATGCTCTGAATCGTGCCTGCGCCAACAGCCTAGTCCGACTTGAGTTCCACGTCAACTTACCTCAGGACAAGGCCGAACTTGTCGTTTTTGCACTCGACCGTTTCAAGCAACTCCGTCACCTTGCTTCGAACAGTTCTACGACCCTAAAACTCGCATAGGAACTGCCATCGATCGAACTTCCCAAACCCGAGTTTCTTTCTCTCAATCGCGACTTTACGGATGTCCCGACTCCGGCTCGAAATTCTTATTTTCCTACGCAACGTTCACGGCACTGACAGTGCTGGGGTCAAGCTCCTTCCGCGCCGCACCTGGCCGTAAGAGCGAATTCATCTCCTCCACACTTGAATCAACCTCATCTTTCTTGGGTTCGAAACGCTGATTGGCATTTCTCGGGTCTCCACAGCTTTGCGCTCGGCCCGCCATGTGGGTCCTCTCACCCTCGGGCCTCCTCACTACGCGCATCCTCCAGCTACTCTTCAACCACCGCATTCGCACGTTCGCCGGCAGCCACAAGCTCACGGCACGTAAATTTCTCTCGCGCGGAGGCCCGCTGCTACTAGTGCCGTTCGTCATCGGCCGGTACGACGCTCAACCCGGCCTGTCGTTGCACACCGCGTTGGAGCTTGCGGGGGCTGCCGCGTTCGCATGGCAGGCTGCGAAGCTGCCCGGGGTTCCGCAGACTGGTGGTGATGAGGATGAGGAGTATATGGCAGCATGACTTCGGATCCAGTTATAGATTTTCACAGCTCGAGTCGGTGCCGCCTGCGCATGCCTGTGCGTCTGGCGGGTCACGCAGCAATTCAGCCGTGGGCTGAAGCTGCTCATCGCTGTTAAATCACCGAAGAAAAATCTGCCCACAGAGTCGGTATTGCGTTCAGCGTTGAGAGCATCGTACGAAACTCTACGTTTATGAAAGGCAGGAGCGCCAACTGATTGCAAGGTCAGGATGGCAAAGCATCGACACAATGCTATATTACAATGGAAACCGTGCATCCGAAGACCTCGGCTCCAGGAAGCGGAATGAATGCAATAAATATGAACCTGCCACGCAAACGTCCAGACCAACTCATACATCGTGTCGCTAGACAGTGGCCATATTCCGCTCCTCCGAATCCGGAAGCATCTTCATGGACGGGCTGCCCTCGCTCTTCTGGCTGTTCAAGATGGCGAACGACCCTTGATCTTCTTAGTCGTCCGTCTCGACAAAGCGGTGAATCGATATTCGGATGTTTTCCTGAGGGAAGGTGTTTTGGGCGAGACTGCGATTCCGCGTCCAGGACCGCGAGTTTTCCGAGCTCCGAACACTAATAAGTACAGCCTTTGAATGAGCGCTTCTTTTGGGACTGGAATGGGTCGACACTGACTGATCTTGAGATCCGTAGACGGCCAGGCGCATGAACAGGCGGCACGCCATTATCGAGCTGCATTTCATGGGGTCAGCAAAGGAATGTGCAGTATCCGCGAAAGACTGCGATTCACCACATCTGTTCGACACCAATGTTGATATTAGCCCAACGCTACGAAATACTGAGTTTGTGCTGCGTACTGAGATCTGGCAACACCGCAACAGCAGTGAGGGTCAGCTCGGCGACGCAAATCATAACGATGGCTCTGGGACGTACTCAGTACCGACACTCGAAACCAGGAAGTACGACTGGAGTTTATCGTCAGTAGGTTGCACCGCACCGATAAGATCGACCGAAAACTCACGAGACCATCCTGGAAGATGAGTGTTGACAGACCGGACGCCACCTTCCCTCGGCTTGTGTACCATATGCGTCCCGCATTCGATTGAGGTCAGCCTCTGTATCAGGTAAACACTCTGACGTCCAAACACTCACTGTGCGGCCGCGAGACTGCTGGACTTGGTTTCCATGATGACACAGCCACCGCGAGCACTCCATTGCGCATTGATAGCGTAGGCATCTGGTTCGTTACTCGAGCTAGTGAACCACTTGGGAGGGAGGGAAGAAAATGGAGCACTGTACGCGAACGTAACCGCTTGACCCATGTGGACCAACACGAGGGGAATCGCGAGCCACATAGTACCTCTCCACACAGCCACATTGAAAAGGCCGTATGGCGGTGAGTAATGTTCAAGAGGCTGAATCAGCGCTAGAACAGCGTACCTGAGCAGAAGCAATCCGGAAGAGCATACACTGCTTAGAAGAGCAGAAACGGCAACCAATATGTAGAGACCATGGCAGTCCACTTTACCCAGTGACACGGAATAGGACCGCGGGATGTTCACGAGGAGTCCGATGAGACCACCGAAGTAGCGTGCCGGGCGGGAAGTAGAGCAGCATAGGCCATCTCCATCGTCGCTTCCTGATTGACGGCGACCAAGAGTTAGTTGCACAAGCTTAAAGCAAGAATCCCCACCCAGTGATGATGCTCCAATCAAAGGCGAAGGTTCCAATAGCCTCCCGCAGCCAGAAGCCCAGCAAAGCGAAGATCAAGGAGATCAAGGCAGCTGGAGAAGCGTGAGCAAGGACGTGAATAAGCGTTCGAACAGACCCCAAAGTGGTTATGGTCCTACGTACTCTGGCATTTAGCAAGCGTCTCCGGAGAGTTCCAGTTAACAATGGCGGCGGAGAGTGGGATGTGGGCTATGGGTCGAAGTTCTTAAGGATGAACCTGCGGGTGCTTCTTGCAGATCTGGAGGCAGATATTGTCGGTTCGGTGCCTGGCCCACCTCCCTGGGCGAACTTCTCGATTAATTGCTGTGACAGAGTGCGGAAGTCGTGGCGCATTCCCAGGGCAAGCGAAGATCACTACTCTGGGGTATCAACGTCTCTGCCGCCGATATGGATCGGTAGAATAAACCCCCTCGTTAAGACACCATTCTACCAAGCATTATTATCGGCCGCGAACAGGGCTAAAATTGGTAGTAGTGCGCTGGCTGGGCTGAGCCAGGAGAAGGACGCGGCTCCTACCGGGTCCCCTCATTACCCAACTTAGGGCCCCGCCAGCGGGCCTTCTCGCATCCCGGGGACCACAGTAACCAGTCTCTCACAGCAGCCTCCAGTACCTACCCACGCGCACTTGCTGCGCGTGCCTCGGGAAATGAAGGACCAGGTTAGGCCAGGTCTCCACAGGTCCCCTTGACATCCCTGACTGTTCCTTTAGTCTCACTGTGCACTGCCGGCACTACGTTACGTATGTCGGTAAGTGTGCGGGTAGGTACGACCTGTCTCGAGTCTGAGACATTTGTGTCACGTCGGGGCACGTCTTGCGTAGGGGTCGTATGTACGTGTTTAGTGTATGGTGTGTGTCTCGTGTAAAGTGTTCTGTGTGAGGATATGTACGTGCAAGGGTATGTGCCTGCATGAGGTTGTGTCTGTACGAGGTTAGGCCTGTATGGAGACACGCCTGTGTGAGGATATGTTATTTTCTTTCTTTTGATTGGAAATTATTGAATAATTGTTGGACAAACTTTAACAAAACAGACACTCATTGTTGCAACCCTCGGGGTTGCCTTTATCACCGGCATATGTTCGTGCATTCACCCAGTGCAATACAGTTCGGGTGCGACGGTGCCGCACCTGGCGTAGGTTGCTAATGGACAACGCAACCACCAGGGTCGCGAAAGTGAGTTTCGTTTGTCTTCAAAAGTTTTGTTATTGTTTTCCAAACAAACAACTCAATAAAGATATCCATCACCCTACCACTAACCCGTAACATCAGGACCCTAAAAATGTTGCAGCGGCCTATCTTTCGTGGCCAGCTTCTCTTTTGCCGCCTGATGTCACACAGTCCGGCTATATCAGGGCATGTCTCAGCTTCAAGAAACGGTAGCCCGACTGCAAAGAACGCGAACCAGCCAACGCGTAGCATTCAGGGTTGTGTTGCTGTACTCTTTTCTCCACGCATTTCTCTTCGGTGCTTGCATATTTTGACAATATCTTATAGAAGCTGCACACTATTTCTCAAAGCATCGAAGCGGCGATGAGAGGTACGACTCTGAGAAAGTTTTCTGGGGTCTGGCACTGCTTCCAAGGTACCGACCACGCCCAGAAGCGCGTGGCGCACGACGAATACTGATCTCGCCGATAGCTCGAATGCGCCGTCGCTTCAAGATCAATGTGCACGCCAGGCCTCTCGGGCACCGAAAACGGGAACCTGCGCCGACCCCTGGTCGAGCCTGCGAAAGTTCGACGTCTTTCATGTGAGTTACCGAGGAGAGAGGGGTCCTATACTACCTCGTGGGCGGTGAAGTCCATCTGCATGCTCTTCTAGAATCCATACGAAGAAGGTCTCATCGGTTGATTCTCTACAGGGATACCTTCCGGACATCCCCTGATCAGGACGGCATGGGATATTCCCCGTGTCACCGGCCTTCGCTGTTTCGCAGTCAACTACCGGAAAGCCCTCACAGACGACTCGGCATTTGTACGTCTCCCCGTGCTATTTCGTCCTTGACTGAAATTAATACTGACTGCTGCCTCTTTCTGTTGCTCCCACTTCCGGCAGCCCGCGGCGCTGCTTGACGCACTCGCAGGCTACCTTCGCCTCGTCTTTCCCTTCGAGTCCGGCAGGCTCGGGCTCGACCCGGCCATCGTGCTGCTGACGGGCGATTCGGCTGGCGGTCACTTGTGCAATATGCTATAAGTCTAGTTCCCCTCTTTCCCTCTTTTGAAGAAGTAATAGGCTTAGTGACACTTCCCGCAGAACTCGCTACCTCGCGGAGCTCAAAGCCGACGCCCAGGGCCCTTCTGTCGAGCTTCCTGGACGAGTAGCACTCTTTTCCGTGCGTGTTCCCTCCCGGTCAAATCTTCCCTTAATCTGTTGGTCCGACCCGCTGAAAATCCCCTCTTCGCCCTTCCCCGTTTTGCCTTCTTCCTGCCAGCCCACCGCCGACATGACCATCTCCTTCCCATCGCATCGCGAGAACGCAGGCGTGGACATCATATCCAGTTCCGGGCGCACTTTCGTCGACTCCCTCCTGCGGCAGTACCCCGAGTCCCCTACTTCTCGCCTGTGCTCGCGACCAACCCCGCTGAATGCATGGCTTACCTGCGCGGGACGAAGGTCTTTGTCCAGGCAGGTCATTTTCCTTCTGACTACAGCGATTAAAATGAGCTGACATGAGATGCGGCGATTAGACGGGCGGAGCCGAGCTGCTGCGTGATGAGCAGTTCGCGCTGGTCAAGAAGATGAAGCTTGCGGTCGTGCAGGTCGAGCACCGCTTCGTTCCCGACGAGGTGCACGAGGCGGGGCTGCTGCTGGAGAACAAGGGGATGTGGGACGATCTGTTGGTGGGCACGGCGAAATTGCAGTACTAGTATTGGGGGGCATCTGATTCTCGCCTTCTTCTGTCGGTCGACTCGCATGGCTGCCTCTGCGTACACTGGCTACACTTCGAACTCCGCGAATATTGCGTGCTTCGGTTCATCGGCGCAGACTCCGACCTGGATCAACTTCCAGATTGCGAATGTTGGACAGTACTTCAGTAGCCGAGATTCGCATTAGCACACGCCTGCATGGGTACGCTTCCAGTCCCCACAAAAGGACATCCGTTACGTGAAATCTTCGCCAACATGACCAATTCAAGTCGATCACGTCAATCTGTACGTATGGATTCGTTACGAAGAGTTGCCTACAAAAAACCAACGGGCGACGTGGATCTGCCCATCGTCCCTGCTCTCGATCGCAATGTCGTAATGCCCGTCTCTCAGCTGCGTCGAGTCGATATTGACGTCCAAGGAGAACTGCGCAGCGGTCCGCGTCAGCATTGCACAGCGGATCGGAATCCGTTTAGACGAGCTCCCCACCTTCAGATTGACGGGTAGCCTTGTTCCGGAGCGAGGGGGAGAGTGCGACTTGCCGCCTAACGATCCGCGACCGGGGCCCCCGTTCTGCTTTGTACCGAAGTGCGATAGCCATTCTACGCTTGATCTCGCTTCATTGATCTGGAAGGGGCTCACCTTCTTCCGAAGTCCCGCGGTAACTCCATCAATCGCAGTCTTTGACACGCGGAGCGGAATGTTAGCAGAGCGTATCAGCGGCGGCGGTACGCTACGCTTTCACATACGGGCTCAGGCTTAGAAGATTCGTCCTGCGGAAAGGACAAGCGACGGTCAGTTCTTGCTGGACGACAGCGAAGTGAGGCGACACGCCTTGGGTGTTTCGGACTGCGTCTGCTTCTCGACTGCCCCGTCACCGTTCGGCGCCTTGCTTCCCTCCGCCTTCAGCTCCCCACCCTCCTGCGATCGAGAATCAGCGTCAAGCGCCAGCTTCTGCGCGGGCGGAAACGCTGTACGGCGCACCTCGATGCGCAGGTTCTCCACCGCTTTGCCAACCTCTCCCACCGCATCGTTCTCCTTCGTAGCTGTTCCAGTCCCCTCTTCCTCCGGCGGTACCGCCGACATCTCCGCCCCCTCCAACTTCGCGCCCGCATGGCCTCCCTCGGCTTCGGCGAGTGTCCGATACAGCTTCGGCAAGGTCCGCCAGCCTGCGACGAGCTTCGCCGCGCGATCCCGTAAGTGGAACTCGTCCTCGCGCGGGATATTCGGCATCTTTGCTATCTTGTGCATGCATATGTAGATTCTAGACTGCTTTGGCTCGTGCTTTCGTCAGCGTTGTCAATATGTCAAGGCCAGGGACCTTCGGGCGGACCTCGACAACGGCGTCGATCATGTGCTCGGCGCTTTCCACAGCCTCGAACAGCTCGTTGGCTCGAGGCATGTCCTGATCGAATGGGGCAGCACAAGAAAGATGAGCGATCCTCGACGCGATGAGCGCCCGCCCGCCCGCAAAGCACGACCGACGCACTCCGGCCTTGGGCCTATGCCTCCCCAGAAAGAAGCGCTGCAGCTCGCGACGCCACGTGCGTACGCGCCTGATCTCATCTGTCAGATCAAGTGCCAATGATCAAGCGTGAGCGTGAACGAGTCTCTCGAGGCAAATGAGGTTGTGCGTCGGGAGGGAACTCACCTCCGTGAGTCTGCTCACGCGCTCTGCTCAAGCGCACTTGCGCCAAGTACTCGTCCTCCGAGTCGCTGGCGCAATCCGCGCTCCTCCGTCCCTGCGCTGGGTCCAGTACAGTGGTCGTCATGCTGGGGTATATAGCGTGGCAGGGCGCGCGAGGGGGATGGTGGTTGAGGGTGAGGGCGCGCTCCACGCGTCGTTCAGGCGACCTTTCAATCATTCCGAGATGACTTGCATAAGATTACAAGCCTCTCGATATTGCGCTGATAATAAGCATGTAAGTTTATACACAGTGGGAGCGGAGCGGACCGTCCCTGAAAGTGGACAGTTCTCGGCGTGCCCTCCACGCCCCGCTGCGGCCCTAGCGCCCCTTCATCTCAGGCGGTCGCTGTTCCCTCCCCTCTTTCAGCTGCCCTCTTTTCTGTGCGAAAGGGCATTGTGCAAATGGATTAATTCGCGTCGCATGTGTTATAAATGCAGATCAGGTGGCCAGAACGTATCGCGCGTTGCACGAAATAGTCATCAAATGAACTGCTGCGGGAGATATTGACATTCCCCCGCGTTCCGCCTCGATAATATCGATACACCGCGCTGCTCGAGGTGAACATTTTTCTTTTCGAAAGTGTGCAGAGCAGATGATAAAGACAAATGTACACGTATCAAGAGTAACAAAGGGGTCTGCAGGAAATGAAGAGATCCACGATGGATTCACCATACAACCAAAGCACCACACTAAATTGCCTCCTTCCCCTACTCCTCTCCTCCATCCATCCGCCCCTCCCCTCACATCAAACCACCTCCCCTTCCTCGGGACTCTCCGCCCTCCTCCTCTTCCTCTCTCCCCTCCCAGCATCCTCCTCCTCGCCCTCCCTTTCCCTCGGTCTCCTCTCCCTCTCCCTCTCCCTCTCGCGCTCTACGTCGTCGTACCTCCTCCCCGAGCCACGGCGGCGCTCATACTCCCTCTCGTCCCGGTAGCGGTCGCGGTCGCGGTCGCGGTCGCTCCCGCGGCGGCGCGAGGAGTGGACGGACTCGGTGTCTGAATAGTCGCGCACGCGCTCGGCAAGTTTTTCCTGTGTGCCGCGAGAGAATGGAGGAGGTTAGGACTGAACGGAGGCGAGAGACGGAGGGGAAGGGAGGGGAAGAGAAAAGGACGGGGACGGAACCTTCTGCCGCCGCACGAACTTCTCCCAGGCCGTCTTGCGCGCATCGTCGTCGCCCTCAAGCGCCTTGTATTCCTCCAGGCCCTGGATGACGGGCACGATCTAGCGTACCACAATCCCGATTCCGACGTGATTAGCCGCCGGCGGAAGGAAGGAAGGAAAGAAAGAAATCGAAGGATGGGGATGAAGGGGAAGTGGGGAGCGGGCGCGCACCTCCTCGTACGACGCGTTGATGTCCGTGGGGGGGTCGACCTTCTTGAGCGCCGAGCGGAGGTCGTCGATCGCGTACCGGCGCTTCTTCTCCGCGCGCCGGCGCTCCTCCTTCGCCTTGGCGAGGGCCTTGTCCCTCAGCTGTCGCGCCGACGCAGAGTTAGTACCCCTGCAGAAAGTCCGCTAGAGGCGCTCCACTCACATGCTCAAAGATCAACCCCCTCTCCCATCCGTCCCAATCCACCTCCCCCCCACTCTCACCCCAGCCAGCAACCCACCCCTCAAACGCCTCAAGCGTCGTCTCCTCCCCGACTACCTGCCCAGCAGCAGATAGCTTCTTCTCCACGGCGGCCGCGACGCGCTCGACGCGGACGTGGAGCGCGTCGAGGACGTCCCAGAAGAGCTCGAGCGGCGAGGAGCCCGGGTTGCCGAGCACTGCGTCGTACCGCGCGTCTTGCTTGAGCAGCGGCAGGAGCGTCGACCACGTCGTGTAGGGGGTGATGTGACCTGCGGCGAGGAGCTCGTCGAGGAGGGCCTGGCCACCACACCGTCAGCCAAACCATTTTCATCCTTGCACGTGGGTAACGAAAGAGAAAGACGGAAGAAAGAAAGCAGAAGAAGAGCGAGATGGAAGAGAAGCCAACCAAGACTTACCACGAACCCCTCCCTCCTCCTCCTCTCCTCCCGTCTCTTCTCCACCCGCTCGCGCTTGCGCTTCTCCTCCCACGTCTTCTCCACGTCGCGCATCGCGTCCTCGAACGCGATGAGCACGTCGAGCATCTCGACGCGCCGGAGGTCGTCGTCCGCGCGCCAGAAGGAACTCGCCGTCAGGTCCGCGCGGAACTCGGCCCAGCGCGAGGCGATGTCGAGCGGGACGGAGGACAGGTAGGTCGAGATCTTCTGCAGGTTGGACGTGCGGAGGGCGCGGGACTCGGCCTGGGACGTCACTCACCACAGTCAGATCTCGCCCTCAACTCAAGAGGAAGGAAGACACGATGGAAAGAGATGAAGGGCAGTGGAGGGAGGGAGGGAGGGAAAAAAGGGAACCACGCACCGCCTCCTTGCTCTTCAGTTCCTGCACGAACTCCTCAAACAGCGCCCTCTTCTCCTGTTCATCCTTCACGCCCCTCCACGCGCTCTCCTTCCGCAGCCCCGGATCCGCCTCGATCGCAGCGCGCACGGTCGCCCAGCGCGAGTAGCTCTTGACCTTGCCCGAGCGCGACAGGAAGTCCTTCCACTGCGGGCGCAGCTTGTCGAGCCGCTTCTTGCGCTCGGCTTCTTCGGACGCGGCGAGCGTGGAGGTGTACTCGGACCAGGCGGCTTTTTTCTCGGAGAGGGTGGGGAGGGCGCGGGCTGGGGGAGGGGGGGTGGTGAGCTCCTGGGCGAGGTGGGAAGGAGGGGGAGATGGGACGCACACAACGGATCAGTGATGATCTCCCGCATCGTCGCCTCCCAAGTCCACGAGCTCGTGACGCCCACGCGTCTCAGCAGCCCGACAAACGCCTGCTTGGCCTCCTCGGGGCTTGCGAACCCCTGCGGCGGGATGACGCTCAGCGGCGCCGCAGTGGCGGCGGGGGAGCCGTGTCCGTCGAGGGACGGGCGCTGCGGGAGGCCGGCGGCGGGCCCGACGGTCGGGAGCCCGGGCCCGGGGGAGGGGGACGCTTGGCCCGCCCCGACGACGGCGAGGGAGGGCATCGGCGGGGCGTCGGCGGAGGGCGCGGAGAAGG
>JTLS01000182.1:0-26761 GCA_000826855.1 Basidioascus undulatus | reverse complement strand
GGTAGGGCGGACTGTCTGCTTTTGGGGGTGGTGGCGGGGGCAGTGGAGGTTTGAGTGGGAGTGGGTTGAGAAGGGACGGAGAGGAGAGAAGGATCCCAGAGGGAGAGGACTTTTGATTGTTTGATTCATGTACAGTACGACGCATTGCTACGGATACCCGCGGGGAAGGACTGCAACTGCGTGCTCCAAGTGCACATGCTGTTCGACTGTCTGGATGAGGTGTTGCCCAACGTTACCTTGTGTCGTGCTGTGTTCCTATGAAACATGGTACGCACGGTGTAGAGTAATATCATATTGCATGCCAAGACCAAGGAGCCGGTCAGACCTAAGTCATCGGAAGTGAGCGCAGCGACCTGGAAAAATCGGAGGCCGGCTGAGCATGCGCTGTGGTCTTCTTCGCTCACTTCCTCTGCCTCCCTTCCCTTGCCAAAACGATATCGCTAACCACAATGTCGCCCGAACCCTTCTCCTTCCCCACATACCTTTCAAACCTGCTCAGCATCCCCGTCGAATCCATCTCGATCGAGTCCCTCAACGGCGGACTCACGAACCACACCTTCCGCGCCGTCTTCTCGCCCGCCGTCGCATTCCCTTCCTTCCCCTCCAGCCCGCGCAGCAGCGTCATAGTCAAGCACGCCCCGCCATACGTCGCCTCGCTCGGTCCGGCGCACGCAATGTCCGCGCAGCGGCAGACTGTCGAGGCCCGGGCGCTGGAGCGGTTTTCTGGCAAGAGCGGACACGCACTGGCGGATCTTTCGAAGCTCCTTGAGAGGCACCCCATGATATGCGTCCCTCAGCTATTGCATCATGACGCCGAGCACAGCATCCTCATCATCTCGGACCTTGGTCGGCTCCCGACGCTTCTGCCGTCCCTGTCTATCTTCGCCCCCACTGCAGCCGCCGCCGCGCTCGGGTCGTTCCTCGCGGACCTGCACCTGTCGACGACCAATCTCCCAGACGAGGCCTTCCGCCCCTTCGAGAACTCCGACTCCGCACGCGTCGTGCGCGAGATCGTCGCGCCCCTTCCGAGGCGGCTATTGAGCGCATTAGGCGTGCCGGACGCGGACGGGGAGAGGTGCTTTGGGATGGTGCTGGTGGGGGAGGACGTGGTGGGGCTCGTGGATTGGGAGTATGAAGGCGAGTCGGCGGCGGGGAGCGAGATGGGGATGTTGAGTGAGTTTACGGCTGCTTTTCTGCACTGATGAACTTTGAAGCTGAAACAAAATGCCCCTCTGAAGCTGCACACCTCCACATCCCCCTCCTGTCACCCGACGTCGCCCCCGACCAAGCCACCTCCCTCTCCATCTTCATCACGCAGCTCCTCTCGTCCCACCGCGCCGCATATCCCCGCACAGCCGGCTTCTCCCGTTTGGCGCTCCTGGCCCACGATCGAGAGCTCATAAACGCCTTGGAGTTTCAGGCAGAGTATCTGGAAGAGGCGCACAAGGTTGCGCTGCTCGACGCGGGGGCGAGGTGCCTGAGGGCTGCGGGACCGGAGGGGATAGGGGAGAGCGTTGTGAGAGCGGAGGTTCTGCTTGAAGAAGAGAGGGAGCTGCTGCGGGAGCTGCTGCGGGAGCTGCTGCTCTTGTAGAGTTGGCTGTCATGACAAGTACAGGAGGCAAGCATCTCGATAAGCCTTGCGCTGTGTGGTACAGCTAGAAACACGTTCTTGTCCTCGATACGAGCCTGCTGAATTGCCAGTCGAAGCTGCCGCCCTATCCGGTCGTCCAAGATGTCATATGCAGATTCATCCCTGCCAACGAAGTCGCAAGTAAACATGCAGAGTTTCTTCCCCGTTCCGCCGTAGTTCATTGCAGCAGCAACTAGCAACCGACACGCAAAGCCTCGTCCAAGCTGATGTCATCCAAAACCCAAATCGTACCCTCCATCAACCTGGCCTGCATCATCTCGATGTTACGCTCGGGAGACACCTCCTGGTGCGGATCAAAAGTGTGGACCACGACCTGAGCGGTGCTTCCCTGCATGGCCGCTTGGAAGAGCTGCAGGCGTCGTTGGGTGAACTGTTCTTTCAAGTTGAAAGTGACGAGTACGACGCGCTGAAGAGATCGAATGTGCTTGTATGTCAAGCAGAAATCAACGTCCGTGGGCTTGGTTCCGATTTCCAGCACAAGGTGAGTGAGAGAGGTAATTTTCTTGAAGATCTTCGAATGATCGTCCATGAGTATTAGCGCCCCGTGGAACACGCATAGCCGCTGAGAGTCGTGGGTCGAGACGATACAGCCGTGAGAAGCATCTTCAGGGCCTTTTCCCTGTAACCGGGGCGAGTATCCAAAGTGAAATACCGCGAGTTCCTCAAGCTGAAAGCAGGCGAGTACTTTCAAATACCTCTCCTGGAGGGGGGACTTTACTATAAGTAGGGTAATACGAGTCGATCTTCGTTACCGCGTTCAAGCTCCACGAGTCCATGGTAAGCCGGCGGAAGCAGGGAGTCGGAGGCTTCAAGAGGCTGAGCATACACTCGGTCAGAGCGTAATTAGTGCGGGGCCCTTTCCGATCCTTGAATTCGATGTCGTGCACTCCGGCATCACACAATGACAGAGAGGTCAGATAGCGCAGTCGAGCAGGGGGCGGAAGATGTTTGAGCGCCGAGGGAGATTGGATGGCCAGGGTGCCATAAAGATGCCGCAGTGTGATATCCCGAAGGTCTTTGGGTGAGCGCAAGGAGTGCATCGAGCACGTCGCGAGGGCTGGGTCAGACAAGCGGAAATCTCCCGGACGAGTTCCGTGAGCACGAAGACAGCTATGATCGAGTTTGGGGGGTATTGGCGAAAGCGTGAGAGATAAAAACCGGTATGGGCTTGCGAAGAGCGATGGGGGTGTTGGGAGATATGATGGCGGCGTCTGCTCAAGGGGGCACCAACCAGGCAGCGGCGCGAGCCTTGTTGTGAAGAAACCCCGCAAGTGTTTATCCTCGTGTCCGGTTTTGCTGGGCTTTTTCCCTTCGTACCAGCTTTTATTTGAAACTCTGACATAGTTGAGGAGAACCACCCCAAACCCTCCTTTCCCGTCAATCCCTCCAGGGTGAATGTCAATGCGATGAGTGCTGATAGTCAGCGGGTGGCAATACTTACTTCAAGGACGCTCTCAGTAAGGGAGGGAGTCTTCAGTTTGTTTTGAAAATACCAGTGCCATTTTTAACGACGGTTTTCCAAGGAGAACCGTTGACGGTAGCAATCCATCACGCTGAAGGAAGTTCGCGTTCCTTTCTCATGCGCCAGCTGATCGAGCTCACCGCCCAGACTGAGTAATTGCTTGAGGAAACAGATTAGTATTACACCACAGAGTCCCGGAAGCACCCAGACTTGCGTCGCGGCTGTCTCGAGAAAGTGCGGCTGTCAAGATCTGTTCTTGCGGCCGTCGCTGCACCAGAATTTCAAGAAGCTTTATTGTGGTAAAGTGCATGGTCAATTTCAACCTCTTTTCCTTCCGTTGCCCCACTTTACCTTCTTCAGTTAATGGTCACGTACCGGATATCCCAACCCTTCAGCAGCTCGCGCGCCGCCCCGGGCTCCTCAACGTCCACCAGCACCTTCGCGATAGCCTTCTTCCTCCCGTCCGTGTCCCGCACAAACGATGCATGCTCCCACTCCTCCACAATCTCGCCCTGCTTTACGACCCAGCCCGCAAGCTCGTCGGCGCTCTTGACGTCGAGCACGCCCACCTCGGCAAGCTCGGACAGGATCTGCGCGTTGTGTAGGCGAGCGCCATTTCGAGGTCTGTAAAGATTCAAATTTAGCTTGTACGATGAGAAGAAGGGAGATAATTTGAGCCTCGAGTGCACCCTTTCGACCTTGTTCCAGCTTGCCCTGCATCCTCCTCGCCTTTCCGCGGCGGAAGAGCGCCTTCACGTTTCCCGTGTCGTCCTCCTCCGCCTTGTTCGCGTTGTCCTCGGAGTTACGGTACCTGATGGGAGACCCCGCCTGTCAGCTCGACTGGTGCCAACCGCAAGGGAAAACGCGCGACGGACGCACATCTTCAGCTGAAAGCTGACTTGGGAGCGGTTGAGCCAGTAGATGGACTCCGCGGGGCGAGCTTGATGCAGGCCGAGTAGATGATGTAGGCGCACTCAGGAGGCGTTGCCCTGCAAAGTTCCTCACGTGTCGGCGTACATACGATGCAAAAACGCTTGAACGCAGCCGCAGCGGCGCCCCCACTGCCACACACCTTGCGGTCGATCGCCTTGTAGGCTTGCAGGACTATCGTCTCACACCACTGAGGTCTCCAACGTTTGGAAAGATTGCTTCCCTGTCAACTCACCCTCGCCCACTCGTCCTTCTCCCGCAGCATCATCTCCCACTCCGTCCCGCCTGTGCGCTCGCGCTCCTTCTTGTCCGCCTCCATCTGGCGGATATAACTCCTCGCGCTTGGCGGGGTTGGTGAGCGACTCCATGTGCGCATGGACGTGCGCCGGCGTCCCGCTGATCGCTCCGCGATGAGCATCGCGTCGATTTCAGGGATGCCGCTGAACAACATCGAGGCTGGATCGTAAGGGTTCCCGGTGTCGCCGGGAGGGTGTATCAACATCAACCTGGGCGGCATTTCAGGGAGAGAAGATGATTGTGTCTCGGAGTGGGCCTTTGGGATGATGGAACGGATGGAGAAAGTGGGGACCTCACCCCGGCAACAAGCTCGTTGCCGTGTCCGAGGACGCGGCACGGACGTGCATACAGTGGGCACAGCCCTTCCAGCCACTTTCTGGAGTAGAAGGACGGAGATGATGGATTTTTTTCAGTGTTTTACAATTCTGTGAGTGATCCGACTCGGTCGGGACAGGGCGAAACGCCGCTGGTTTATGCAGGAATTGCACGTGGTCTTCGATGTTTATGGAGATCACGGTTGAGCCCTTCTCTCCTGTTTACAAAAGTAAGGCTCAGTTTTCTATGTTATAATTAAGGGTTCAGAGCCTAAGGGTGTTTGGCTTATTCCACGATCCCCTCGCTCTTTCAACACTTGACGAAGCCGTACACCGGTTGAAGTGGCTCCACGGTCAATGTGATGCTGTAGATATGTGACTGTTCCGGTACATATTTATGCATAAGAATATTGCTCATAGGTTCAGGAAAGTACATGCTGTGAATGGCAAGTGTCGAATCGCTACTACAACGTGAGCACATCATCGTTGCACCGACCGGAAAGGCCTAGGCGAGGAAGCTCACTGCATTACAGAACCGGATGAGGCACAAGACGATGAAACTGATCACATAGAAACTTCCAATGCATGGACCTCCTGGACGCATCAAGGCCGGCGAGCACATCTCAAATAGCAGCGGGAGGCTGACTTCCAACGGGATCCACATAGAGCGCATGTCTGGAACAACTCGAGAGGAAGCAACAGACTATGTAAACTTTCACATGAACACGTTTCAAATGTTTGCAAGCGCCGCGATCAGGTGTTATGCCTGGGCGCTAGGCACTGTCCTATAGCTATATCAGCTCCGCGATACCGCCCATCTCCGCCACTCGGCTAGTTCATGAAGACCATATGAGTCGCCGCCCCCTGGGCGTCCCGCTTGATCGCCCAGGAAGAAATGAGCACTTGCCCAGTCCATTTGAACTTGCCGTTCAGAACCCAGGACACGAGCGAGGTACTCAGAAACCAAGACACGTTTGGTGACGACGTGGGCGCATGTGTAGACATTGAGAGTCGAAGAACTCGGAGGTAATGGAAGGAGTGCAGAGCATCAGGCGAGGTTGGGAACACGAGTTATCGAGTTTGAGCGAGCGTCGAACGGTGGGAAACCCGGCTAGATCGAGAAGAGGACCCCATTCGGTAGCGGTGAGGCGCAAGTTTTCCAACTCGCCAGGCCAGCTTTTAACGAAACGTTTCCCTTCGACAGGAGAGGAGGAGACGACATCGAGCGTTCGGACGATGTCAACGCAGGGGCGTAGATACATGCCGATAGCGCAGAAGTGCGAGTCGTCGGGGATGTGAAGGTGGACGGTGTCGAGCCGCGACTCAGAGCGCTCGATGAACTTGATCTTCTGCCTTGGTCGCTTCTTGCCGACGACGAGAGTCCGCCAGAGGGTGGGCGAGCTGAGGGCGGCGCTCCGCTAAGCAGCGCAGACGTGCAAGAAGAGGATAGGGTCGTCGACGTGTGAAGCGATGAAGTGGAATTCCTCAACCGGGAGTTTCTGAAAATGATCGACGCGTGCCTTTTCGAGAGGGGACGATACCCGAGACTCGGCGACGCTGAGCACTGAGAGCGCCGAGGAAGGTTTCGAAATGAGGATGAAGAGCTTCGCTGATCGAACATATCCCTATTTGAAGCATGCGTTAGCGTAACAGGACATTTCGTGAACGCTTGACAACGTTCAAAGCATCTATCGGGCGACCTGAGACCTCAAATGGTGCACCGCAGCATGTTCCATTCCTATTGAGACGGTGTGCATGACGGTGAGCCAGCCCGAGGTCAGCTTTGGCAGGGAGCTTGTCACGAGGCACGGGAAGACTTGACCCTATTGAGGAGTTTGAGCACCTTGTCGTACTCCGAAGCGTTGTATGCAGCGACGCGATCGAAGAGCACTTTCCAAACCATTGACCGGGTCAGTCGGAGGAGCAGGACGTGTGATGGGAAGAAGACAAGAACGCCGCGGACAGCTCGCGCGTCCCTCGCGCAAGGGCGAGTGAAAGCTGTAGTGTCAAACAATCAGGCGGGTTTGGGGAACCACCTTCGAAGGATACTCTTCCGATGTTCCATATCGTTAAATTGAATGCCCACGTCCGCCGTACTGTCCATTCCTTTTCTTATGACTGCAAAAACTACCACCACAGTGTTCCAAACCCTTCCTTGTCCCTGTTCAGAGTACAAAGGTCTCGGAAAAATAAGCAAACACAGAAGACTGTGGATGGGAAATCATTACACATAAGCTGTTCCAAAACGCCCAAAACAACCGTTCAAGCCAGCTGCCGATCCGCCGCCAACCGCTCTGCCCAGCCTGCAACCCACGCCCCAAACGCGTCGCCCGGAAGAAGACCGATAACTGGAACGCGCGTCTGCTGCAGTGTTTGTAAGGTAGGGTGGTACGGCGAGATGTTGCGGCTGAGAGGCGGTGTAAGAGGAGACGTAGGGAGACTGACGCTGCCCGAATCCATGGAAGACGGGATCGTGGGAGGAACGTCGTCGCGGGAAAGGTAGGGGCTGCAGACAGTTTGAGGAGCAATTCTCAGGACGTGGTCGAGTGTAGCTAGGTCCGAAAACCCAAGGCGGGCCAGGAACGCGGAAATGCGGTAGGTGTGCGCTGAAGGGCTGGTGACGGGGCAACAGCACGTTGCAATCGTACGCGTTAGGTTGCGCGATGCGGTTTGTCCGGCGAGAGAAACGAACGTACTCCGGAAAGCGTGTCCGCGCAGAAACAACCTGATGTAAAATGTCAGCACGAAATATGCAATTATGCCATTATGAGCTGTACCCTGCCTTTGAAATCTGCATTACGAGCATGACGGTGCCGACATACGGCACGATGCCCCCTCCCAGGGCCGTGGCGATGAGCGCCCCTCCGAGCACTGCAATGCGTAAGTTAATCAGCAATCCGCCAAATGGAAGTATTTACTGGGCAAGTTGCACACCGGAGCAAGTATAGATTTCAGGTCGGTTGACTGCCGCACGGAAGTCTTTCTCCGGCAGGCCGGTCGATAACACGAAGATGAGTGCACGCGTCCATACAAAGGCGTGAAGGCTGGAGACGGAGCCGCTGTAACTTGCAGCTCGTGTCCGTTGGGAAGGGTGGAAGAGGGCGAGGAGGATTAGGAACGGTCGGAACAAAGCCCCAGCTTGATACGTCGGGCCTGTCCGGTCGAAAGTCAGAACTGAGCTGACTGAGAGTGACGAGACAAAGGGGGCAATTACTTACGGACAATGCCAGGGTTCCCCTTGCGGAGCTTGCGCACCAGAAAAAGGTTCGTGCCGCTCTGGATGAAGCAGAGCGCGAGCTCAAAGAGGCCGGGCCCGTCGGCCTGCTGCTTGGCGGTGGGTAGGTGATAGCGAAGTAGCTCGAGGATTGATGCTGCTGTGTGGATCTGCACAACTGTATGGTTGTAAATTACGTTGATGACCGGAAAGTGAGTATTTGTGCAAAAACGGCCTCTCCGACGTATTGTGAGAAATAGAGTTTGGGATGATGACTCACTCGTATGGTTCGTCGGTCTATATGTTCGACCTCCATTGTAGAGGTGATAAGCCAGCATAGAGGCATACACGGAAAGCTCGAAAGGAATCTGCATATTCTTCAGCGTAGTCGGATGATGTTCTGAGCAGTGGAAGGCGGAAGATAAGAGTCAAGAGCCAACAAGACGCGTGTCAGACAACGAGCAAAGCTCGACCGAGTGGCTTCAACCCCTAGGCGTGCAGTGGCTGCTTGTACATGATAGTCCCCCGGATCCGAAAAGTACCTACTGGATCAGTGCATGCCATTGCCCGAGTTAGCTGTCCGCAGGCCTTGATTCAGTCAAGGTAGCACGGTCTGGCAGGACGGCGTAAGGGTCCAGCTGGGGCCACCTCAACCGTCGTGGACATGCCCGCTGTCCGAGTTGGCCCGACGGCCGCAGTACCATCATCACGGTCTCTAGTGAGCAGTTTTCCACTCGGTGATGGGCTAATGGAGGTGCTTGATACCTTCTCCCCATTGTGTGCTGTAATGGGCGGTGTCCCCACATTCAATTTCCGAAGTAGACTGCTCAAGATAAAGATTATGATGTGAATGACTCTTGCGCAACGTGCAGCCCACGTTCCTCTAGTGCAGCTGCGCCACCGCTTGGTGATTATCGTTAGAGTCGACCCTTGACCATGAGTACCATGCAAGCTTCTTCAGCGAGAACGTCATTACGTTGAAGGATCGTGTGGTATGCGTGTGCAAAGACCTGCACGCACTGCCGCTTCCGCTGGCGCTTACAGTGCTTATACCCACTGCGGAACCAGCCACTCCTACAAAACAATGAAAAACATTTGTTCTTTATGGACCGCCAGATATGGTCTCTATGTAAGGGGAGGAGCTACATGACGCAAGCGCCATCCGACGGCTGCCTCCGGCTGCGGTCTCCAGGAAGAAATGTGCCCGCTGATTTCATGCATGTCCTCCGTAGGATCACGATTGCGTTCAATGGGTGTCGTGAATGCATTTGAGTAGGTTTGTCAAGCACGTGAAAATGTGGACCCTGGTTGCCAGTGGGTTACCATGCTGCCAGTGGGTGACTACGAAAAACAGCCTTTACGCCGGAGACCAACGAAATTTTGCGCGAGCGGATCAAGCGGTTCCAAGACAGGCGGTGGGCAGGCTGGATGTGGGTGGAATGCTTCTGGTATGCGAAGCTACCCTCACCGATCTGCCAGGCTGCGGCAGACAAGATAAGGCCAGCATTGATCAGCTTTGGAGATTCTGTTTTTCAGAGGGTCGGACAGTACAGTAGTTGAGACCAAGGGAATGAGTGTTTCAACCAACAAAGCATCTCAAACCTTTGAAGCCCAAGCGATATGATGCAAAAACAATACAAATGCGACAGCTAGTCGGACGCCAGCTCCCTCGCCGCTTTCTTCAGGTCTCTCTCAGCCTTCTTCCTCGCCGCTGCAACAGCACCCTCCAAATTCTCCAAGCACTCTTTCTTCACTCTTCGTGACATAGACGACCTAGTCCCTCGCTCCAGTGACTTGTACGTCTCGTCGAGGCCCTTTGCGCCGAGGAACACAGCCGCGTTGGCCGCCACAGCCTCCTTCGACCAGAGCGCGACCGTCCCGGCCACGCAACCGTTGCGCTCGCCAAGATCGCACCCATGGGTGAAGGCAGGGACGCTCGCTGTGAAGCTACCGAACGCCTCGAACGTCGATGAACGGGCGACGTCCAGGCGGTAGGCGCTCTGCTGCCGAGGCGGTCGCGCTCATCGGTGAGGTTTGGGCCGAGGCCGCGGCGAGCGAGGAGGGTTTCGAGTTCGGGTGCTGTGATTGGGTGACCTAGAGAGGAAGCCGACGAACGATATGTCGACGCCGATACCGCTTGCTCGCAAGCCGGCGTGCGTGGCGGTTTCCGTCTGAGGGGTCGTGCGGCGGAGGAGGGTGCAGCTGGTTGCTCCTTCATATCTGTACGATGCGTGAGAGGCTCAGGGCCATGGGCGACAAAGTAATAGTAACCATATGAGGCGGTGGAGTGGCATATTGCTTAGTGCGGAGTCGACTCACTAGACGACGACGAGGAAACCCCAGTCTTGCGCAGTCTCTCTGAGACTGAGCGGAGCAGGACGGCCGCGTGGAACAGCACCTCTGGAAGCTCAACGGTATCAGCTTCGAGAGTAGCCCGATATTGCGAAGAACTGTCTCACTTTCGGAGGGAGGTGAACAAGTCTTCAACGCTCTTAAGTCTCGTCCGCTGCCACTTTTTGACGGAGACCGAGATCAGACGTTTGCGAGAGCCCCAGGTGGGCTGGTGGACTGGATCAAAAGCTTCGGGTACATTCTGGAAAAGAAAGTGTCGGGAGCCAGTGCGACGTTCGAGTCCACCGCCCACTTCTTGGGATCGCTCCCGAGCTGTGCAGTTCCAAGCGTTAGACGGCTGCAGAATAGGAATTGAAGGGATTTCGCTGTTTCACCTTCACGTAAAGCATTTTTGGGACGCCTGGCCCTAAAATTATAGAGGGATGATCAGAAACATGCAAAGAAGCCTTCGTTCGGGCTCGACATCAAGCTATTAGACTCACCTTCCCGTGCGTTGCCTGATCCGCTCCCGACTGAGCGCTCTTCGGAGCAGCAGTAGCCGAAGCTTTGTGCTTCTTCGAACCCGGCCCCCCCTCGTCCTTGGCCTGGGTAGGCACGCCCTCCGCGTATGCGCTTTGAAGTTCCCTCCTTGACAATCACGACGGACTCGTCGCTAGACGAGCTGGACGACGAGGCTGAGGCTGAGGACGAGGATGAGCTAGATCACGGCACTGAGTAGAAGGGCGAACCGAAAGGGGTGTCAGCGCGTTCTACGTCGCGTTAAGGCAAGGGGCAACCTGAGCCGCTGCAGACGCACTGATGATCGCAGACTGTAACGCCGGCCCCCAAGGGGATCAGCATCTCATGTTGATACAAGGAATCGACGGAGGGAGCTCACCACTGTCTGAGAACCACCCAAGATTCTCTTCTTCCTGCGCTCGACCTTGGGCGGCGGTTAGCGAGAAGACCTCCTCAATGGCCAATATCATGCCCAGTGTCCAGTCCGCCCTTCGAGCAAACCCTAAGCACTATAGGGAATCACGGACAACCTGTGGTAGATACGGCTTTTGAACCTCCCGAGAATCTGGCTGAGAGAATGAGTTGATTGATGGGAGTGGGCAACGCACCACCGCGCTGAATCTGGCGTCTCGTCTGGGCGGCCCGCGACGGCAACCCCTGTAGGACTCGGGAGGCCCCGGATGCCTGCGTCGTACTTGGTCGTACGCTCACAAAGACCTGCAGAACTAATGAAAGGATTGTGACTAGGATTGGTGCACCGCGGTAATACAACCTAGGAAGATTCTTCCGAGATTAGCCTATCATTTGGGAGTCGCCCATGGCCATGGGCCAACGAGTGGACCACGTTGAACAGTGAAAGAAGTTGCACATGTGAAGGGTATAGAGGGACATACTGCCAAAGCAGCACAATTTCTATTCAGATCTGAGCATTTGTGGCGCACTCTCAAAGACGGTGGGAAGACGAGCGCCGTTCGGCGAGGAAATGCAGTACGCAAAGCAGCAAAAAAGCCCAAAAACAAATGACCACTGCAGGGCTCGATCCTGCGACATTTTGCGTGTTAAGCAAACACTCTACCAACTGAGTTAAGCGGCCAATGCATGAGAACTCAGCTTTGATACCTCTTTAACCTTTCTTCTCGCCTCCTTCCGTAGTCTCATCCGCACTGCATCTCCCCCAAATGCACTCACTATTCCAGAAAGGACAGAAGGTCTGCCGAGCCGACCGCCTCTTCGTGCTCCTTTACGAGATGCAACCTAGGGGTGAGTTATGTAAAGCGCCCTCTCCATATCTGAGCTGTCCAGTCGTCCATCCTTAGCATCCGAGCTTTCTGCTCCTAGCCCCTTTTCTGACCCCATCTCGCTCCCGAAACGCGCTTGCAGCGCAGACACACACCCAACACTCAACATTCAATGTTCAAACGCCATCTTCATCATTGCCCTGCACCGCGCCCCTCCCCTTCCCCTTCTCTCCTCTCCCCTCTCACCCGCGCTTCCGCCTCCTCCCTCCTTCTCCTCACCACCACTCCCCTAACCCAGACCAGCGCGGCGAGCGCACCCGCGAGCGCAAGAATCAGCGCGCTCTCCACGAGTTCATCGTCTAGGTCCGCGTCCGCGTCGCCCGCGTCGCCCCACGCGTCCGCGTACAGGTCCGCTTCCGGCGCCCAGTCGTCCGTGTGCCGGTTCTTTCGCGGGGGACGACGTTCTTCGACGTCGTCCTCTGCTTTCGGGGCGGGCGCGGGACGGTCGTCGTGGGAGGAGGAGGAGGAGCGCTGGTGGTGCGCGCGCGACGGCCCGAAGATGGAGAGCGCCTTTTCGTTCTGGCCTGTGAGGCGCGCCCAAAGGCTGCGGAGATGAAGCTCGATGAGGGAGAGGACGACGGGAACGAGGGCTTCCTCATCCGTGTCGAGCGCCATGTCGAAGTACCTCTTGGCCAGGTGGAAGTCCTGTGCGGCCCAATCCCTGTTTAGCACGAAAACGAGATGATAGAGGAATCCCGGCCCGCAACGCACCTGCGGCACACCCAAGCCCCTCTCGTACATCCACCCGACGTTCCATAGCGCGAGCGCGCTGACGTGTGTCTCGGCAGCGCCCAAGTAAATCTGGGCAGCGCGCTGGTAGTCGGGCTTGCCGTCGGGCGTGCCGAGGCCGTAGAAGTAGTAGTCGCCCTCCTTAACGGACGAGTCGATCTGGTGCTGCTCGGCCGAGCGCGCCCAGTGCGTGAGCGCGAGCGCGGCAGAGCTGTTCGACGGTGCGGGGTCGAGGTGCGGGAGGCGGATGCGCTGCTTGTCTGTGGTATCGAACTCCGTGAGCCGTGGAAGCTCGACATATCCGAAGCAGCAAAATGTAAGGAGTGGGGGGAGAACGGAACGCACCCTGATCCAGCACGAACGCCACATTGTTCTGTGCCACCTCGTAACCCCTCTCGGCCAACCTCCACCACCCCAGTAGCGCGCCCTCGCGCTCCCCACGGCCCTTCTCGTCGCCCCACTCGGCCGCGCGGGCCCAGCGGATCTGCGCATCGCGCCATTCAGGCGCAGCGTGCGTCCAGTCCCCACGCTCGGCGACGAGCTTGAGGTAGGCGACAGCCGCGGGGCACGATGTGCGCGAGACGGAGGACGCGAGGTGGTAGTACGCCTCGAACGCGTTGCCGGATGCGACGGCGTACTCGAAGTGCTGCGTTGCGCGGGCGGTGTCGCCGTTTGCTGAGCGCGGCACAAACTCAACCGTTAGCCAGTGGGGGCAAGGCACGGGTAGGAGGGGCAACGCACCGGCGTAGATCTTCCCGAGCTCAATGTACGCTTCTGGGTGGTGGTGCTGCGCCGCCGTCTGGAAGTGCGCGACGGCCTTCTGGAAGTTGGGCTGGACGCCGAGCCCGTCGCGGAGCATCAGGCCGAGGAGGAAGTGGCTTTCCGGGTCGCCCTGTTCCGCGTCCCAGCTCCATCAGCACCTCCCCTCCCCTAACAAACACGAAAAAGAAGCGACGCACCAGCTCCGCCCCCCTCTCCGCCCACATCCTCGCCCTCTCCATATCCTCCCTGACGCCCTCGCCCCTCATCCACATCCGCCCCAGATACCCTGCGGCCATGCCCGCAAGCTGCTCCACGCCCGGGTCGACCTCCTTCCGCCGCGCGTCCTCGCCCCAGACGAGGCGCGCGACGCGCCGGAACCAGAAGAGCGCCTTCGCGTAGTTCCGCGGGACCTCGCCGGCACCGTCGGCTTGGTTGGAGGGCAGCGGGTAGATCGAGCCGAGGTAGTGGATCCGCCCGAGGCGGAGCGCGTAGGCGTGCTCGTTCTGGAAGGCGGAGTAGGAGAAGAACTCGCTGTGGTCGTCGCTCACGTCAGTACCCGCTTGAAGCACATTGTGGCAACCGCAGAAAGACGAAGCCTGGCGGATTACGTCGTGGCGGGGAAGCAAAAGGTGAAACGCAAGGGAGACCCAAACGCACAGCAGCTCGTCCCAGCTCTCGCCCGCCTCCTTCGCGCGGCCAGCCTTGATCGCCGGCCGAATGACGTTATTGCCCGTACTCGCGACGCTCGCTCCCCGGCCGTACGCACCGCCTGCAAGATCGGACAGGCGCGTCTTGGTGAGCGGCAGGCGTTGCCCGCCAGGTGGGCCGGCGTGGTAGTGCGCCATCGCTATCAATCCCCCATTAATTCAGATGAGCGGTCGGAGAAGGGTGGAAAGGCACGGAAGGAGAAGGGAGGGGGAAATGGAGGAATGGACCCACCCTTGTCCGCCACGCGCTGGTACCACCCCAACGCTTCCTCGCAGTCCTGCTCAGCGCCGATGCCCACCCAGTGCTTGTACGCGAGCGTCATCTCGGCGCCGGTGTCACCGCCCAGCGCGGCGAAGATATAATGCAGGAGTGCCTAATCCGTATGCCGATCTCCTTTTATCAGAACCAGGACAGGAAGACCAAAGAGGGAAGGGAAGAGCGGAAAGGGAAAGAAGACACACCGTTCCAGGATGCGGCTCGACCGCCCCACCGTAGCCAGTGTCGTAGAAGAACCCGAGCGCAGCGTGGGCGGTCGCGTTCCCTGTCCTCGACGCGAGGTCCGAGTAAAGCTCGAACGCCCTGGTCGCGTTCTGCTTGAACGGCGGTGGGGCTCGCTGTCATCCCCGCACCTCTCCCTCGTCAGCCCTTTCGCACTCCAACATTCATTTCAAGTAAAAAACGCACCAGCATCAAATCCGCCCAAACCCCCCTTGCCTCCTCCGCCTCCTCGCCTCCTTTGGCCACAGCGCGCTCAAGCAGCTCGAGCACGCGCCCGGCCCGTCGCTCGGCCCAGCTCTCGCGTTTGGAGCCCCCCGCGGCGGAGGGGACCTTGAGCCAGGACGGGCGGATATAGTCGATCGCCGCTTCAAGAGGCGTCAGAGGCGAAGGCGGGACGTAGAGCGCTGGTTGGGGATTGGAGGGCGGGGAGGGGGCGTGCGAGAGCTGGGTGAGGAGGGAGAGCGCGAGGGAGAGGGGAGTTGCTGGGAGGGTTTGAAATTATGAGCATTGAGGAACACAAATTCAGGCAGAGTAACCTGTCGAAAGCTCACGTTCGGAAGGGGGCTCCTGAGATGGGTCGTCTGTGGGTAAAGGCGGTCAGCCTCGCGGACCGGCAGCCTCGCGGACCGGCCAGCACACAGGAAGGAAGCAGCGTACCATTCTTCTTATCAGCAGGTTCCCCCGGTACCCTGCCCGCTCTCCCACCAGGACTGGTCTTCAATACCCTCTGCTGGTGGGCGAGCGCAGACAGCGCGCACGCAGCGAGGAGGGCGAGGAGGAGGATGAGGGGCCGGGCGGGGCGGCCCATGGTGGGCTGAGGGGAAGGGCGGATATCTAGGGATAGATAGCAGGGGCCCTGGAGGCGCTCTGGAGATAGAAATTGAAGAACGGAAGATGGACTGAGGAGGGTATGATCAAGGCAGGAAGCAAGGGGGACGACCAGCGCGACGGGGGAACGGCCCGGTTTGACGTCAGCACGATGAGGCGAGCTGCGAACACGTCAACAGCCGCGAGCGTCACAGTCTCAACTTTCTCACTCTCAGGTTCACCATCTGGTCGGTGTACGGGATTCCAAGACAGATATAACTGCTTTGCTTAGACCTCAGCACGGTCCAGGTGTCGGAGAGCATCATACGGACCCGACTCATCAAAGAAGCTCATGTTCGCTGTGCATCAACTGTGACTACGATCAAGAAAAGTCGCAAGCGTTCAACCCGGCAAGAAAGACCCCCTAGCCCATCTACTCCTCGATCTCCCACAGCATTCCATTGACGATCCCCACATCGATCAAATGGCAGTCCGTTCCTTTCGTCGTCCACCCGGACGATCACCTTGACTCGGCCAGCTTCGGGCAACGCGTTTCTTGTCATGGCGCAAAAATCCAGCGGGCCATATCCCTTGTCAACCACCTTATCGTCATTGAAGTTTATAATGAGCCTGCACAACGCAGGCGCCCTACTAAGTAACCGCGAAAGGCCGTTGAGATGAGGCTGGTGGTACACGTCGCTGAAAAAAACAGCAACGTGGTGAGACAGGGCAGTCCGACGAGCACGTTCACCTCTCGCCTACGAGAGAAATCGATATTGAGCACCATAAGGCGTTTGACATTCCGACACATACTTGACTATTTTGTCAAAAGTATAGTCGGGGAAGCAGCACTCTTCCAGAGCGAGCGAGAGGCCGTGATCGCGGCGGGTCTGGGTACATGTAGAGGCGTCGCAGACTCGTCATGCCCGAAAGAAGAACGCCATACTCAGGCTGGGAAGCGTAGTCCGAGCCATCTAAGAGGAGCGAGCGAGTGAGAGCAAGAAGGTACGGTTTCGTTTTCGTGATGTTGATGAGCTTCGAAATCAGCACGGTTGGCTCGGTGATTGACTTCGTAGAGTAGCCGGGTTGCCACCGCGTTAAAAGAGCGCGACACAAGACAGAGCGACGCGAGGGTGGCCGAGCGAGGGGGTGCGAGGGCGCGCCGGCCTCCGCGATGATGAGCGCGTGGATCTCGGGGAAGAGGCGAGGAAGGACCATCTCGAGGACTTTCGAAAGCAGATGAAGATTGATCGAGCAGCAAATGTCGATGGTGGAGAGATGCGGAATAATGGTCGTGGTTCAGAGGCAAAGATGGAATCGAACAGCGGCGGTCAAGTGACTCGTAGAGACTTAGTTTCTGGGAACCTTTCATCTGACTACAACCCTCTACCCTTTCATATTTTATTTATAACTGCGGCAGTAAGGGCCTCGTTTAATGTGCGTACTTGTTTCTTTTGCTCTATCGCCCTCTTGCCCCCGCCCAACAATCGGCCTTCCGCCCACCCGGTCGCGCCCACCCAGTTGCTTCTAGTGCCGTCCTACCTGTGGGGTTCCTGAAATATATGTGACTCGCAAACTTGAGAGGCAATCCACCCCGCAGCAGCGAGAGCAAAACGCGGCTCCCGCTTTCGAGCCCGTCGCTGTCGCTGGCGGGGCCGCGAGTCCGCTTCTTGCCACCGCACCACGACCATCTATCGGACACACCACCTATCAGAGCCCGCTCATCCCCGCTTCAATCTCCATTCTCCAGAATCATCGAAGCAAGCTCGCGTTCGATCACGATGTTTGCTCCCAGGCTCCCCCTCGATGTTCTGAAGCTCATTGTTGACGAGGTGGCCGCGCCGCCTCACCCTCGCGCTCACACCTCCGACTCGGCTACGCTGGCTTCGCTGTGCCTTGTCTCCAAGGACTTCAACCGTCATGCGACTGCCATTCTTTACGCCCATATCTACCTTTTGCCCTTGTCTACAGAAGGCGAACTGTGTCGCTTCCTCCGCTTCTACACCGCCATCCAAGCGTGGCCTCACCTTCGTCCGCTCACCCAGTCGGTTTGCCTGCGTGAACTGGGAGTCGTCTCAAACAACATGGCGTATTTTCGCTCCGGTCATCCGGACTTTGCGACAAAGTGCCCTAAATTCTCCGAGAACATCGAGATTTACGCACCAAACCTCGAGCGTTTAGCAACCGACAGGTTCCCCTGGAGTATTCATGCCTCAAACGTCGTGGAAGCATGCTTTTTTGGAGGATCTGGCTTTGATTATTTCGAGCGCTTCCTATCCGATCACGCGCCAGCGGCTTACCTCTTACCCACCTAGCGGTTGGATATATCGAATTCGACTCTTCCCTAGCTATGGGTGCACACATCCGATGCACAAAGCTGTCCTTTTTCCTCTCTTATGTCCCTGGTGGGAACCCGGCTACGACTACAGTAGCTATGTACAATGTCTCAGAAACTTTCTCCAAGCAGTCAAGACTCTCAAGAGAATCACTGTCTTGTTCTAGTCGACTCTTCAGACCATAGCCACGAGGAGGCTAGGGCAGCGACGCAGGATTACCTCGATCGATTCACCCAGAATTGTCATGCGCACTTGAGCCCCTCGCAGTTTGGAAAAAATCGCACTGCTCTGCATCCATCATCATTTCTATGATCGCATTAGGGACGGAACGGTCTGGGGGCTTGCGGGTGAGTGAAGGGCTACAAGGACTTTTTTGCATAATGAAGGATTGTATCATGCAGCTGTAGCAGACGGGTTTCTGTGTACATGAACACTTTAATGCGGTTACACGCGGCTCTGCGTCACCGTGTGACAACGTTTCACCCTGGGAAGTTACATACTGTGTTTATCTGTTCTACACGATTTGCATTCTTCTGGGCTGTGCTGGGAAGAATCGGCAATTAGAAAAATGGGTAGTCTGCGTTGGCTCTTGGAAAAAAGAGCAAGTACGCAGAATAAGTTTCAAAAAGTTTTGACCGTTGCAGGGTTCGAACCTGCGACCTGCTGCGATCCTGTTGTAAAGCAGTTGCGCTTCCACTGCGCCAAACGGCCGATGTTATCAGTTGTTTTATGTATCTTTATTAACAGAAGTTCGTCCAAGAACGCCTATGACTGGACAAGAACCCAAGCACGATCAGTACAAACAGTCTGGCTCTATATTTGCCTTGAGAAATCTCCCCAGTCCTTACTATAGTCATGACAAAATTCGTAAGACAGAGGGTGAAGGTACGTGACTTGCATCGACAAGTTTTACTATTCTGGCTAGCCATCGTCAACCACGGGATGCTGAAAGTGTTACATAAAGTTTGAAGTCGACTTATGTGTTCAGCCCATGTCTTTTAAGGATTGCATGGGACCGAGATACTGGATCAAATGGACACCGTCGGCTGCCGACAGTACTGGGCGCTGGTACACTGATGATCCCGTTAAGCTTCCATTGCCTGAACATTGCCGGATTGGTTTGAAATACCGAGGTCTCGTCATGCTCAAATCAGCACAACATTTTCTAAGAGAAGAAACTGGGACTTGGTCAGGCTGTCCATCTGCTGTCCACTTTCGCTGGCACCAAGCTTTGGACCTGCCTTTCTTACGCTTTATGGCTCCTCCACACGTGTGGACTAATCAGTTAACACGTGTAAATGACCACCTGGTCAACAGAGTCAGCGCAACGTTCGGGATTCACGACTTTCCTTTTTCCACGGACGGCGCGGTGTTCAGCTTCCGACCAGCGGTCAGACAAGCGCACCAATGCCACGGCGTCTCTATAGTATTCGACATACAGGTTGTGTAAAATGATCCCTTGCAAGAAAGTTTTCTCCTGGAGGCTTTTGATGAATGTCCTGCCTGAGACCTGGAGATCTTGAATGATGCCGTCTCCATGACCGTTTCTGGTAGAACTTCTGGCCCAGCTTCCATCACGGTGTCTCTGACTCCGAAAGCTACAACATCCTAGGAGTATAGCACCCTCTCCATGACGCTTCTGCTTGCTTCGGTACCTAATGGGGATGCTGGAGGGCAGCGCGTCGCCTACGGCCTGTGGCTAGAAGAACAGCTTGCATGCCAGCCAATTGACTGTGACTGTGAGTTGCTCCATTTCTTGAGGAATGATACATCAAGGAATTATTGACGGTGTCAGCGGTTTGCGAGGCTTTCGCAGACGCGTACGAAAGCAGCTGGGCGCCCTTCGCAAAATCGCAAACGCGTCTCCGCCACGCCAGCCGCCGCGCGTCTTCGCGGGTTGCCTTCCTCCTTCATCAATGCCTCCTCGCCTGCGGCTCCGGCTCATCCCACGCTCGCCTTTACCTGTCCTCAGCCCTACTATCGCCCCCTGCCTAACTCGAAACTCCTCTCTGTGGTCGTATATTCAACTCATGTCGAAGAAGTCCAAGACGTCCGCGAAGAAGAGGAAGGCGGTGGCGAAGCGCGCGGGGTGGACGCCAGGTATGGGGAGCGCTGGAGGCTCTGCTGGGAAGGTGGGGACGAGTCAGGGTTCAAATGGGGCTGCGGTGAGTCTTTCCAATGGAAGTCTAATACTTGGGAGCTTGCTGAGTCGCGCCCGAGGGGACATCAGGCTCAAACGGCAGCGGCCGGCGTCACCTCCTCAACCAGTCCTACCACCGCCGCCAGCCTCACTCGTTCTTCTCCGCTCAAGGCTTCGGATGGCCCCCTCGTCCGTTACCTCTCTCCCTTTTCTTGATCGTTCTGGATCCTCATTTCGCGTTGGGAGTGAAGGTCTGGATCGACCTCGAGCTCACGGGTCTCGAGATCGACTCGGACAGGATCATCGAGATCGCGGTCATCGTACGAACCCTTCCCTCACCGCTCTCTAAAACCATGCTCATCGTGTGGCTCATTTTGTTTTGCGATGTTTAGATCACTGACGGAAAGCTGCAACCGGTGGACGCCGGCCTGAACCTGATCGTCCAAACGTCCAAATCTGTCTTGGACGCGAACGTCTCTCTCAATGCCCATCCTCCCATCTCATGGTCTGAGCTCAATTCCGATCCATTCTTATTTGCAGAATGGGCCCCTGGTGCACGCGCCAGCACGGCATCTCCGGCCTCACGCGCGCCTGTCTCGCCTCCCCGCATAGCCCGGCGCACTGCGCACAAGAAGTCCTGCGCTACGTCAAGCGCTGGATTCCCGAGCGCCGCGCGGGTGTTTTGGCAGGATCGAGCGTGCACGTCGACAAGCGCTTCATGGAGAGAGACGTCAATGCGGACGGGTGGAAGGACATTGCGGAGTGGCTGCATTATCGGATCGTCGGTGCGTCGGCTCATTGGATAGCGCGAGCGGGGAATGAGGCTAATGGGACGGCGGGCGCGTTCAGACGTATCGACGATCAAGGAACTTGCGAGGCGGTGGTACCCCGATTTGCCGTCGCGAGCGCGGCAGTCCGGTCAGACTGAATCCTCACATCGGTGCGTTGGCCTTGCATCTCTCTGTCTTCCGACATCTCACTGAGGTCTGGCCTTTCCTTCTTCTCAGAGCGCTGGACGACATCCTCTCCTCCATTGACGAGCTCAAGTACTACCGCGACCGGCTGTTCCGGGACGTCCCGTTCGTACCGAGTCCAGCGGCCGACGATCGCCCGGAAGCGATGCAGGTGGATGCTACGGCGAAAGGGGACAGCGCGGAAGCGACGGGTGGGGAGGACAAGGTGGAGGGCATCGTGCTGGAGGAAGAGGGGAAGGCCAAAGAGCCGATGCAAACATGGAGGCGTTGACGGTCATCCCCCGCGCGTTGCTCGTCGAATTGAACTCACATTGAGAAGCCGGTTACGGGTGCAAGCGACTTCCGGCAACCGAACCAGACCATGCGTATCTAAGTCAGTCCACCAGCAACTACCCCGCCGGGACCTGCCCATCGCGTTTACGGCCTTCATGATTCTGTTCGTGACTTGATCGGCCAGACTTTCTTTTCTTTGGATCTTTGATCAAGTTCGTTGATTATCTGAACCACCCAACTTGATACACGACAGTCCTATAGCGCGCAAGACAGCGGTACACTTCAGAGCAACCAGCTGACTGTGGAATGGATCAGCTTGTTGTTTTGCTTTGAAACGGGCAATATGTTCACCACGCGTTACAGTTGCGTGTCGAAAGTAGACTGCCAATTCCTCCAAAGCGAGCCAATTTTGCACCGCGCGGCATGGCCTCGTCTTGTCTCCTGACCACCACAATCTCACTCGCGTCCCCTCGCCACCACACCCGTATCCTTCTCCATCCAACTCGACCGATCGCGGTCAACCTTCAAGTCCTCATAAAAAAACTTTCGAAATGGTCCTATGGTTTCCTTCCCCAGATTCACGCGCTTGTCATCGCCGAGGCCGGCGCTCGTTCGCACCCGCTCCCTACACCACAGACTACGCCGCCCTGTCGTCCCTCTGCCTCGTATCACGCCCGTTCAATGCGCTCGCAGCTCCTCTGCTCTATGAGTCGATTAATATCTCGGGAATCGCTCAGGTAGCGAAGCTTGCGAACACCGCTCGAACCAAACCGCACCTGCTCGCTGTGACTCGCTCGTTCCGTGCGAAGAACATCATTTATTACCTTCAGGACGTTCTCTTCCCTAGGATGTGCAATTTTCAGCGACTCTCTATGACAAGCCCCACGTGAGGACCGCCCTTCCCTCGTTCTGGAAGAAGTCTCATTCCCTTGCCATTATATTGGGGTGTTACCCACATCTCTCCTGCAGACAGGCAAGCGCCTTGTGGTGTGGCACATCTCTTTCCATCTGGCCCATGAGGTAGACTTCCTTCTCGGCATACCTTTCCTCTCTCACGTCGCTGTTTGTTTCGCCACGGATTCCCAAGATATCTCATCGGCATCTCGCGCTTCCTGACTGGAGCGCGAGCGCTGCGCAAACTCATTCTCGGCTTCGATGGCCCTTCCCGAGGCTACAGCGATAGCGCTTTCTTCTCCATGACGCAAAATGGGTTACCTTAGGCTCTCCAAGCCAAAGTGCTCGTCATGTCGACTGCCAAGCACAGAGCATTCGTTGATCACATCGTCCATGAAACGCTGCAGGAGCTGGCGGAGTAGGTGGATGTGGGGGGCACTTCTGTCAGCATGAGGCTTCGGTTGTTTTGTGTTCGTTGTTGTTGCACAGGACCGTGATTATCTTGGATGAATTCGGGGCCGTACTACTCTGACCCATCAATGATGCGCTCGTCGACGCACCGTCCGTATGATGCATGAACTTACATCGCTACTTGCCAGATAGTCCAATGCACAGAAAGTCGTTGCCTGAATTCTGTATGGCAGAACCACTTTGTATTGCCCCCTTCTTCCCTGCCCGATTTTTTTGCATAGAGCATGGCTACAGGCCATATTGTAGTCTGATGCCGTTCCCCGCTGGGTTTCAATTGATGAGCAGTCGACTCAGTCTTGCCACCAACGTTCTGATGCTTTCTGTCAGTCCTTCATAGCTTGAAATTGCCTCATAGGCTGCATGCACCCGCTTTCCGTGCCACTGACAGACTCACCTAAAGTCTGCATCAATACCTGTATCGACGCACTCCACTGGCCTCATTGAAGGCTTTCTCCATGAGATCTGTCCGAGATCAAACTGCCGTGCCATGAAAGTATTGTGTTGGTTTATAGGAGGAGTGGTTTAATGAATGCAGAAGTGCCGCTGTCTGTCAAGCGCCATAGGGGGCTGAGGAGGATCTCAGAGCCATTTGCTCATTTCTAAGTATTGTTCACTGTCGATCGAGAGTATAGAAAAGACGGATTTCTTACTCGAAGTGTCTCCGTACGACATTTGCGAGAATGAACTGTAGGCCAGTTCTGACAGTCAGCGCGTGCCGTGACCCGGTTCTTGCCTCCGCACAACCACCATCTCGCACCGCGCATTCCCTCGCCACCGAAGCCATTTGCTGCCCACACCAATTTCTACCGACCGACCCTATATCTCTCACGAAATACTTCGAAACGGTCCTTTCGCATCTCTTCCCTGAGATCCACGCGCTCATCTTCGCCGAGGTCGGCGCTCTCTCGCACCCTCTCGCGTACACCCGGGACTCGGCCACTCTGGCGTCGCTCTGCCTCGTCTCACGCTCCTTCAACACTCTCACAAGGCCGCTGCTCTGTTGTTCTATCAACCTTTCAAGTCGCAATCAGTGCATGAGGCTCGCAAACACCGCTCAGACGAAACCGGAACTACTCGCTCTGACTCACTAGTTTCGGACGACATACCGCGTCTTTGCCCTCAACCATCGTTAAGCACAGGATCTTTTATCACTTATGTGTGGCTTGCGGCGCCTCTACATGGACGATTCCCCGCGCTGGCAGACGGGCAGATGGTCGTTGAGAGTGTCCGGGATGAATGAGCTGGATTTTGATGATGAGCCTCGAGCACCCGAGCGACAGGCTCCACAACGCACGTTCTATGATCATCTGGCACAGAAATCTCGCGTACAACAGCAAATAGAAAAGCATACATCCGTGGAAATGAAAGGGAAAAAAGTAGCAGTGAAAGTGTTCGATCCGCGGTCCGCGTCTGTCCCGACCCAAGCGCTCGCGCTCGCCCTCCCAGCCCCCCGAACGTCTCCCCCTTCCAGTCGAGGCAGGCAATGCCCATCCCATCCAGCTCGATCGCCCTCTCAATGGCCCACCGCCACAGATCCGCATCCTCGTCGATCTCCCCGCACCACGGCTCGAGATCCACCACCTTCCAGGAGATCCCCAAACGGTAGGTAGGGCGGGGTTCAAACTGCACGCTCGAGGCGCGGGACGTCCGTGCGGGTCAAGTTGTCGACAAGATGGGTGGAGCCTGCGCCGCGTCGGGTGGCGCAACCGGCGCGGGAGCGTGGGGTCGTGCCGCCCGTCCCGCGTGAGGGGGAAAAAGAACGTGAGATCCTTGAGCGGGGGCGCGAGGTTGGTGAGGTTGTCGATCGCGACATCTTTGGGTGTGGCTCGCGCGATTTGAGCGCGCGCCCGACACCAGCGAGCTGCGCGGCGCCGTCGGCCGCCCAATCATCGTCGGCTTGGAGAGCGAAGTGCTCGAGCGCGGGGAAGGACGCGTGTGCGACCGCGTGCATGAACTTCTTGGGACTCCCGACGTAGTGTGCGTCCTCGGGGACAACCTCGAGGCTCTTAAGCTTGAGGAGCGGGAGCGGTGGGAGCGAGGCGAGGGTGCCGGACGTGGCCGGGAACGAGCCGCCAGAGGTGGGGTACTCCGTCGCGCGGAGGTGCATGAGGTTGGGGAGCTTGTTGAGGTGCCGATCACGGCGGGGGAGATGTACTTGCTGTTGAGGACGATCTCGGAAGGAGATGAGGATGCGGCCGAGTGCACGAGCACGGGCAGCCACAGCGCGGCGCTCAGGTCCGCCGCGCACGCGAGCGCCTGGAGATTCTGGGAGAGGATCCGGCATACTGCGGAAACGGAAGAGAGGAGGTCGTACGACCCCGTGGGCTAGAGCGCGAGGGACCGCATCTCTGAAGGGAGGGAGGAGCCCGCGGAGGCGAGGGAGTCGAGGTTTGGTCCGCTGCCCGGGGAAGACGCCTGGCTGGCGAAGCTGCGTCCAGGAGGCGCGGTCACCGAAGGTGATGCGCCAGTAGACGAGGGCCTGATAGAAAGATGTTCATGCTCCGTCAGTTGCTGGTCGTGGGAAGGTTGTGTGGGAGACTCGCCCTCCATTCGCGGCACACCAGTGGCAGGCTCCGCCTCGTCCGCGCCGCCTCCTCAGTGTCCGGCTTGAACGCGTCGTCTACGGCAGAGTCCGTTGCGTACGTGAAGATGTGGCTGTGGATCAAGTGGAGCGCGGGAGGAGGGGCTCAAGGCCATTGTGGGAGGGTGAGATGGTGGTGGTCGAGGGTCAAGAGACAAGAGTCCGAACTTTGCAGCCTTTCGACTGCTGAAGGCGCTTCCTCTCGTCTTCGCATGCCTCGTCTTTCCCAGACGGAGTACAGCGAGCTGCTTGCTTCCAACTCATACTTTTTAAGACAATGCCTGCATGCAGGCGTCTGGCGCTGAAACGGCGAACAGAAGGCGTTTGGGAAGCCCTGGCTTGTTTACGTCACTTCCAGCGGTCCTATCGCCCACCGCCGAGTGCACACATCCCATCGCACCCAAAAGTTCCAGAAAGATATTAAACCATACACAACCTCGTAATCCATTTCAATATTCCACCGCTCCCAAGACAAACGGAAGTGGAGAAGCCCCCGGGAATGATGCTCGCTTCCCGGGGCAGCCGGGGCAGCTTCTTCTCTCCATCCTCGTTTTGCGTCATGCCTTCCTCCCTCGCACCTCATGAGCTCGAAGTTCGCCGCTCCAACAGTGCTCTCCGGCATATATAAGGGCGTTCGTGCCAGGACGATCTTCTTTACTTCACCTATCCACGACTTACACCTACGCACACCAGCTCACGTTCACACGACCCTCCCTACCGTCCGTCCCGTTTCCGCTCCTCGCCAATTCGTCGCAGCTCACATTCTCTCCACCACCAGAACTAGCTAAATAACTTATTCCAAAACAATGGCCATCCACAAGCCCGACGACTCCTCCGCTGCCTCCTCCAAGGCGACCAAGCACGAGGTTGAGAGTGCGTCTTCTTTCCCCTTCTTCCCCTTGCCCCTTGCCCAATTACCCTTCCCCGTCCGTCCCCTGCCCCTTCTTCCCTCGCCTCCGCTCTACTCGATATCTGATTCCAGCCATTCACCCTCCAGAGAAGGGCCTCGGCGTCCCCCAATCCACCGGTGTCGCGCACACCGCCGGCGATTTCTCCGACGCGCCCGTCGTGGGCATCTCGGGCGTCGCGCCCGCAGGGTCTACCGGCACGGGCGCGAACAACCTAAGCGCGGGGACGGACAACAAGGTCCGGGCTGCTGGGGCGGACGGGAGCATCGAGGTTGCGGGTGGGGCGCCGGTGAGTCTTCATGTCTTGCTCTTTAGAGAGGATTGAATGGGACGGGAAGCTAATGGTGCCGTGCGCGATGGGAAGACGGGCAACGTGCCCTCGGATGTTGACAAGCAATAGATGGGAGGCGGGGACTTTGACTGATTGAGATGAACACTGTATTACTTAGCATTGCATTTGACCTGAGCACCAAGAGTTGCCCTGTGTAGGAAGACGCGCAAAAGAGAGGGTGAGAAGTTGGAGGAGGCAGATCCGGGAGGGAGTAACGGAAGGAAAGAGGAAGGGAGGGGATGGGTAACAAAAAAGTGACGAGAGTGGGATTCGAACCCACGCCCTTTCGGACCAGATCCTTAGTCTGGCGCCTTAGACCGCTCGGCCATCTCG